>JAOTRH010442639.1:0-67413 GCA_034768845.1 Heliamphora exappendiculata
TTTTTGTGAGATCCTCAACCTTTTCACTCAAAACTCTATTTTCATCTTTTAGAACAGAAACTTGTTTTGTCAAAACAAATTTTTTACTTTTCAGAGTTTCAATTTCTGTTGAGGAGGAAAGAACGAGTTTTTTAAAAATAGAATTCTTGGCTTCCATTTTTCTCAATTCTTCATGCAAGTTTTCAAATGCATTTTGTAATTCCTGTAATGACAAAGATTTAGGAGTTACCTCATCATCTTTCTTAGGCATAAGGCACAGATTTTTAACTTCATTTTCTTTCTTTTCATCATCAGAGCTGCTGTCATCGCCTTTTTCCAAGCTTCAATCATGGCTTTCTTGAAACATTTCTTGAATTGCTTCTTGAGCAGAGGGCATTTAGCTTTGACGTGTCCAGGCTCCTTGCATTCGTAGCAGATAATTTTATCTTTCTTATTTTCTGTTTTGAATTTGCTGGAGTCACCTTTGAACTTGTTTGGCTCTCCCTTGAATCCTTCCTTCTTGAAGAATTTTCTTCCTCCTTGTTTCTTATTTCTAAAAAACTTCTTGAACTTCCTTGTAATTAAAGCCATTTCTTCATTTTCATCACATGAGGAGTCTTCCTCTGATTCTTTTTCATGGATTGAGGTCTTAAAGGCGATGCCTTTCTTCTTTTTATTTTCCTCCTCATCATTTATCTTGATGTTCATCTCATGGGTCATGAGAGAACCAAGAAGTTCTTCTAGGCTTAGTCTATTGAGGCCCTTGGCTTCTTGAATCGCCGTGACCTTAGCTTCCCAACTCTTTGGTATACACCTCAAAATTTTTCTAACCATTTCTGCATTAGTGTAAATCTTGCCAAGAGATTTCAGTCCGTTAATAATATCAGTAAAGCGAGTAAACATATCAGAAATTGTTTCATCATGCTTCATTTTAAATAGTTCATAGTTATGCACAAGTAGACTGATTTTTGACTCTTTCACTTGATTGGTACTCTCATGGGTAACTTCGAGTCTATCTCGTATTTCTTTTGCGGTGTCACATGTAGAGATCCTATTGAACTTATCTGGGTTAAGTGAGGAATATAGGAGATTCATGACTTTAGCATTTTTTTGTATTATCTTATGTCAGTCTCAGTCCAGTCGGCCTCTGGTTTAGGGACAACTGCCCCTTCAACAGTTTTAGTGGATCTTTTGGGTCCATTTATGATAACCCGCCAAAGGTCATAGTCTACGGATTGAATGTAAATTCTTATTATAGCCTTCCAATAATTATAGTTTGTTTCATTGAACAAATGAGGTCTATTGGTCGATTGACCTTCAGATTGGACAGGTCCAATACTAGTAGTTTCCATTTAAAACTCTTAGACTGTTAAGTCAAGGACAAGAGACCAAGCTCTGATACCAATTATTAGATCTAGGCAACCCAAGAGGGCGAGGATGAATTGGGTCTTTAAAAAAGACAATAGTAATTTAAAATTTTTTTTAAAAATCTTTCAATATAACAATAAAGCAAGATATGCAAATATATAACCAATATAAATATTAAAAGATAAGGGATAGAGAAATAGAACCAGACACTAGGGATTTATAGTGGTTCGGCTTTATCCTAGCCTACATCCACTCTTCAAGATCTCCCTTGAGTATTTCCACTAGTCAGAATACTTCTGGGCGTATTCCAATCCTTTGCAAGCTTCAAAATTTCACTTGAGCTACCTGAATATTTACGGGTACATTCACAAGCCGGTTACAGCTTCAAGAAGATCCTATAAAAACAAGTCCCTATTTTCTTCTAATCTCTCTTGAACTTTTCTTTGATGAGTTTTACTCACTCACTCAAAGGCTAAAAGGTGACTCATCCTTGATTATAATAAATGAGATGTAATAAATGAAGAACACTCACTCTCTTTACAAGATTGATTTACAATAAATAAAAGTGTAAAGAGAGATGAGGAACAAGCACAGGAGTTACAGCAATAAATATGAGCTTGATAATTTTTGAGATGGATTTGAGAAATAGAATAGTAAATGCAAGTCTCCCCTTCTTAAATGCTGATAAGTAACTCTTTATATAAGTTCTTGTGAGTTCTTGACCGTTGGAGGTAGGAGGGGGCAATAAATACAAAAAATCTAACAGTTGAGATCTGTCGTATTTTGAATTTCTATTTTTACGGTCGACACAAATAGCTTTGGTGTCGACACAAAGTGTCTAGGACAGGGTTCTTCAAGTGGTTGGGTCGACACGAATCTTCTGTGGGGTCGACACAAATTCTTCACTTTACCTTCCAACATTCTGGGTTCGACACAAATGAATCTGATGTCGACTCGTTTGAAACTTCAGCATCCGGAGGAACCATTTTGTGTCGACTCAACTTGTCTCTGGTGTTGACACTGAATCTCTGCAGGAAGCCTTGATACTTTTGTGTCGACACAAATGTGTTTTGGGGTCCTTACCAAAATTCTGCAGACAGCTTCAGTTGTTTGGTGTCGACACCAAAATTTTGCAGGTAGGCTCGGGACTTTTGGGTTAACACGATTTGTCATGGGATCGACACCAAAAATCTGCAGGAGGTCTCGGTTGTTTTGTGTCGACCCAAACTTCTGAAAATCAAAAGTGAGGATCACTTTTGTGTCGACACAAAATTAATTTGTGTCGACTCAAAATGAGTCTTGGGCGCTTTGGTACTTTTGGGTTGATACAAAACTAGTTTGTATCGACACTAACTTTTTGGTACCTGAAGATCAACTTGAAAAATAGTTAGGGTGTCAGAGCATTTTATCAATTGGTGTTGACATACTTGATAAGTTTCAAGTATACTTTGCCTTAAAAGTGTTTGACTTAATTTTTAATTAAGATTAAAACAAAAAATTTTAATTAAAGAATTCTTAAGTGTTTGAACCTTTTGAGATAAAAGTCATTTCTTTTTTGCTAAGGTGTCAACTTTGATTGTTCAAAATGTGTTAACACTTTCATTTTAGAAATATAAAATATTATCCATTTAAAATTATTTATTCTTAGAAAATAAATTATGAAAATTATCAAAATCAAATTAAAAAGCCCTTGGGCTAACACATCAGGACCACGTTTCCATCCTTTAGATACACACACACACGCATCGTCAGGACCACGTTTCCGTCCTTCGGATACCCACCCACACACATCTTTAGGACCATGTTTTCGTCCTTCAGACACTCACACACACGTATCATCAGGACCATGTTTTCGTCCCTCTGATTCCCACACCCAGGTGCATTGTTAGGACCACGTTTTCGTCCACCCGATTTACGCACACGCACACACACACACACATGCATTGTTAGCCAGAGTTAACATCGGACCACGTTTCCGCCCTTCGCTAGCCAAGGCTAACATATCATCGAACCACACATGTTCATCTATCACATTTCATACATCTATGCATAACCTAACCAGGAATTAAATGCATAAACCCACGTACTATCGCTACGTTTCATAAACACGTCACATGCAACCCAATATCATGTAAGACCACATTTCTATCTTACCTCATGCATAAATAAATGAGAATTATAAATGCACAAAACCAGTTATAAAGCACATAGCTATCTATAATCTCACATCGTGACACCACCCGTTACATATCCCGACATCCACAAGACCACGACTAACTCAAAGGCTAACACCATTCGAGCGCTCGAGCGCCCAACCATCGCTCGAGCGATCCCCAACCGACATAACACACTGCCACAACCCTGCTCGAGCGTTCCTCTACAGACATACATCTCTGCCACCACCTCGCTCGAGCGCACAACCACCACTCGAGCGATCAACGATGGAGAGAAACCCAAACCAAGATACGTAACCAAACCCCCGCAGGCAACGATGCACTAATCACCACACAAACAACAACCCGAGGCCACGACATGACCCCCGAAGCCACCACACAACCAATCGAACCCCAAAAAGAATTCACAGGTATTTAAATTGACTAATTTTCATAAATTAATCAATTGAATATCATAGGACGCCAATCAAAAACTAAAACCCAGCCATCAAAATACTATCACCCAACACGGCCAACTTGGACCCACACACAAGCTCACACAAGCCCACGACACCCCAAGAAACAAGAAACTTGGTGGAACGGGCCCACAAGGATGAAAAACCACCATTTTTCCAACATTCGGCCAAAAATGGGTGAAAAATAGTTTAGAAATCTTGACACACCTTCACTCTTTTGTTCATAACTTTTTCCACAAAAGAATTTTAAGGTGAGAGAGGTGCCATTGGAAAGAAAACTTACGGGGCTTCGATTTGAGTACAAGAACGACCCAATTCTGAGTTCGGATGAGGGAGATAACATCAAAACAAAATGGCACTGTGCAGCCAGTCCGCTCGAGCGAACATCGGGCGCTCGAGCGAGCTACCACGCGAGAAGAACCCAGATTTGATGTTCTTGAGTGTTCTTGGCCTCCAAACACTCAAACACACCTATACCACCATCTCAACCACAAATCTAAACCTCCAAACACCTTCTCGACACTCTCGAACGCGCCCAAACCCGAATCTACCACAAAACCTCGAAAAGAAAAACTCAAAACCCGATTTCATCTACCGAAATCGCCAAAAAATAGTTTTATACCCAAAAACCCATCTTGGAAACAAAAGATCAGATCTACAGCAATCTAACAGGTAAAAATATGCACGATTACACGTAACACCCTTATAAGACATGAGAGTCTAGTATCCTACCTCGATGAGTTAAAAACTTGACGCCTCGAACCACGTGCAAAATTGTGTTTTTCTAAAATCAAAATCTAACTGGATGGTTGCGTAGCCCTCGATGCCGATACCAAGAATCCTTAGTCTGATCGTCAGAAATCGAGCCCCGGGCTCCCGAGAACTTAGAGAGAAGACAGATAGAAAAAAGAGGAAACTTAGGAATTAAGTTTTATAAAATATCTTTTTGAAAATATCTAACTCCGGATATTTATAAGCCTCCAAAATATCTTTTTTATAAAATTTTTTAAAATTTACACCGTAACCTCCCACGGCCCTAGGAACCTGTCCCGCATGTATTTCTAACCCCGATCATGCATCAAAAGCATATAAAAACATGCTATCATATAAACATGAAACGTGCGTCAAAAAATGCCAAAAAAAAAAAAATAGGTCAAGGTCTCACAATATTAGAGCTAGTTAAGAGGATATCATCCACATAAATGAGAATGGTTGTAATATCAAATTTAGTTTTTAAATAAAGAGACACGAGTCGCAAAGTTTGGATTTGAAGCCATGCGAGAGAAGAAAAAAAGAAAATGTGGAAAACCAAGCCATTGGAGCTTGTTTAAGGCCATAAAAAGCTTTGAGAAGTTTGCACACAAAGGTAGCACATGAAGAATCGATGAAGCCTTTTGGTTGTTTCAAATATATCTTTTCATTATGATTGCCATGTAAAAAGGCATTTGAGATATCTAATTATTTGATTGGCAATTTATAGTGCAAGGCTAAGCATAATAGCACTCGAATGGTGGATTGTTTGGTGACTGTGCTGAATGTGTCAAAATAATCAAATCCAGTCTCTTGCAAGTAGCCTTTAGCTACTAAATGGGTTTTGTACCTTACCACTGTACTATCAACATTTTTCTTAGCTCAAAATATCCTTTTGGAATCTATAGTGTCACACCCCCCTCTATGGCCAAAAATTGATGTGATTTAAATACAGTCAAAGAGTATTTGTACCAGTTAATTTGTAATTATCTATTTGTAGGATAAAAAACAGCTGTACATATCATGGATACGTTCTTCCCTACATCCAAACTATAATATATATACTTAGCAAAAACTTCGCACTTCAAGTCTCGATTACTAAAGATTTAAGCAAAAAGACTATTGATTGCGAGCCTGAGTCTATGGATCCAACAACTGTGGTGGACAACCTCTAACCATTCTTGCGATCTGCAACCACAAAGATTATAAAAAAGTACATTTAGTATTATAATGAACAAGATAGAAAAATAATAATTTTACTTGAAAATATTAAAACAGCATGCTTTCCATGAGAAATGCAAGATATTATATTCACTTGTCACAAAATTTTATAAATAACCTTATCAGTTTTTTTCAAGATCTCACAATCTCTGCAAAAGTATTGTTTAGGCTCAACAGTCATAAATCATGGAATTTAGTATCTTATACTTAAAATTAGAGTTACCAGTATAACTGCCACACTTTAAGGTAAACATGTCTTATTCATAACCCATACCCAATTGTGTCCAAGCAGTTGTCAACCTCACGATCGGGAGTTTCGATAGTACCATAATCTCAATTCTCAATGCACGAATAGCAACGTGATAGAAATGAGGGCCATTCTCCACCAAGCACGAGTGGTATATGCTATTACTCGGGACTTAGCCTGAAAAACCTTTAAGGCAAAATAACCCTCACTCAACGGGAAACCTCCCCTATAGGGACAACAAAACTCATAATTGGGTAATCTCTCCTAACGGAATATAAAGAGCCAAAAACTCTTGTAATTTGGCATTTTGGAACTGTATACCATAATATTGTTAAAACTTTCTTTCACAGCCACATGATCTTTAAATCGTATAGATAGCATATTTGAAAATCTCATAGTATTTGAGAACAAAAGATCATATTATCACAAGTTCACATGCTTTTCAAAAGATACAGATATATACTTGAAAAAATATCATAGCATTTGAACAAAAACTTTCACGCTATCACAAATTCTCATAGTTCAACAACATGAATATAAAACAAGTTCATATTAAAGTTCAGGCATTTCTGTTCAAAATAATACTAAGCACTCTCACGTTGACTTAGGTGCGATAAAACTATTTTCTCGTTCCCGATCCCAATTCCCAATCCTCCGGTGACAAAATCTCGGTGCCTAGCAAGAAACCAAATCTCTACATAACCATAGGACACTTATATTTTACGAAATTTTAGAATTATTCGACAATTGAAGTTAATTATGATTTTAAATTCTTTAGTAGAAATTAACTAAAATATTACTTTTAAAATTAAATTCTTATTAAAATATTAAAATTAACTAAAATATTCTTATTGTCGAAACTCTATCGAGTTTTATCCTTTTGTTAAACGATAAAATTAAAATTATTCAATCTTTTCATAATTAGCTTCCTGGTATTTAAAACCTATCAAGAATTTTCGTAACGCAGTGTTATAATTATACAACATTATCCAAATTCCAAAACCACCAAAACAGCCGGCCATAACAGCCTGACCACTAGCCACCGCTGGCTATACAAGGAATGGTTTAATTTTAATAAATTAATATTTTTCGAAAAAATGTGTAACTTGAAAAATTAAATTAAATTCTTGGTTTTATTTAAAATTAATTTTTAAATAAATAGAGAATTTTAAAATATTTTATTTATTACACATTAAAACACGAAAAGATAGTTTGAAAAAATTAAAAATTTTCAGATCGTGTGGTTTTTCGAAATTAATAAATTTTTTTTAATTAAACAGTTTTTATAACCTCTCAAAAATATTTAAAAAAAACTAAGTGGAAGAGAAAATTTATTCACAGATAAATCTTGTAGTCTCCATAACTAGTTCGTAGGTGATGCAATTAATTCTGCGTGTTGGCAGTAAGATCTTCTTCCTTATCGAACTAAATTAATTGCGGTATCGCTGGTACAAACCTTTTTTAGGAATAATTTTATATAATCGTTAGTGCGATCATTTCTCCATCTGAAGGATTAATTATGAAGCAATTGGCTCGGAATTAGGTTGTGATTAACACTTAACTGTAAATAATAGTATCATCTCCATCTAAGTCACTGTTATTATTTATTGGACCAAAATTATGTCAGTTATTTAACTTGGCACGGTCTGTTACCTAGATAGTAAACTTAATAAGAATTGGCCTGTCTGGACAAACAATGGATAGTAGACGTCCTCCTATCGAGACATACTATTTATAAGGTACTAGACTGCTGGCGAATTTTTTTTGAATGGTAGAGGAAATCAATTTAAAATAAAATTTAGGATTTTATCTTGTCATAATTAATGATTTTTTATTATGTAATTTTCAAGATTAAAATGGTTTTTAATTCACTCGCGGCTATATTTAAAGAAAACAAACTAATGAGACCAAACTATATAGATTGGAAAAGGAATATAGATATAATTTTAACTATCGAGAGTATTCTTAAGATGTTAGGAAATGTGTTTGTTTCTAAAAAGATTTCTTCCTCTAAGCCGAAAAGCAAGAAGAATAAAAAGGTTCAGAAACAAAGTGACATGGTTTTCAAGGTAGATAGTGAGCCATTGATTGGTGTGAAAAAACTGAAAGGCATATGTTTTTACTACAACTAGACACGGTACTGAAAAAAATAATGTTTAATTTTTCTCAACAAACAGAACAAGCAAAGTAATTTTTATTCACTAGTTGTGAAAACATGTTTAGCAATGTTATCTTCCGGTACCTGGTGTGTAGATATGAGAGCCACTAATTATGTTTGCAATTCATTACAGGGGTTCTAAAAAACTCGACAACTCAGTGATGGAGAGATTTACCTACATATGGGCAATAATACTAGAGTGGCAGCAGTTGCAGTGGGAGATGTTACTCTCAGTTTTAGTGGAGATAGAATTTTAATATTGAGAAATTGTCTTTATGTACTGTCAATTAGAAGGATTTTAATTTCTGTTTCTCGATTGGTTAAAGATGGATATTTAGTTTATTTTAATAACTCTATGGTTATTAAGGATAATAAATAGTTTATCTGTTCTGGTATATTGGTAGATGATCTTTATGTTATTACTCTTATCTCTCATACACTACAATTGACTGAATTGAATAACACATCTAATTTACCATGTAAGAGAAAAGATCATTCTTTAATGAACCAAACGTTTATTTGTCACTTACCCTTGGGTCATA
Organism: Heliamphora exappendiculata; assembly: GCA_034768845.1. Taxonomy (NCBI): domain Eukaryota; kingdom Viridiplantae; phylum Streptophyta; class Magnoliopsida; order Ericales; family Sarraceniaceae; genus Heliamphora; species Heliamphora exappendiculata. The sequence continues at coordinate 8,895 of JAOTRH010442639.1, forward strand.
TTAATTTAAAAAGGATAAACAGACTGGTAGAAGATGGACATTTGAGTTCATTACAAGTAGAAACACTTTCAGTCTGTGAGTCCACCTTAGAGGGTAAAATGAATATAGGGCCATTTTCGACCAAAGGCTATAGAGCTAAAGAGAACGTCTACTATCCATACAATTAACAAAACAATCTTAACAATCGCAAACAAAATATACAATTAACAAAACACATAATCCTATTAGGTTAGCCGCACCTAATGGGGGGTTCTAAGCTACTATATGCAAAGAGGACAATTTTGGTCAACAATCAGGGTACCTTCTGAATAGAGCCGAGTATATACCTCCCATGCCTAGTGTGGTGCATGTCACGCCCCAAACTCCAGGTTACATGAAACATTCATAAATAACCAAATATTACACCCAACTCGAGAATACACTCTCAGTATAAAATATACATGCATTGTATATAATCGCCAAACGGCTTACATTACACGGTTCTAACACCGAAAAATATGTTATAGAAAACATGTTTAAAACTAGGAAAAGGAAGACTACAACACTTTCACCTCTCTAGCAACCCCAGATCAACCTACGTGATCGGTACCTGAAAAATATTTTAAATCCTACACCGTGAGCCAAAGCTCAGCAGGAACTAGACAAGCATGCAATATAAACTAAACATGCTAGGAAAACGATGTGCAATTTTTAGATCTCTTTCAAGCCTTTAAAATAATTTTCACATGCAAACGAAAAAGCAAGGATACAAACCATCTTTTGACTCACTCACAGGAGCCCTGAAAATAATTGAAAAATGATTTTTAGATCGCGATTCACACGACTCTTAAAAATAATTTAAAAATTGGTCTATCCGTCCCACAATACAGTTCATGCAATCCATGTAACTTCTCAGACTTTTACCGAAAGACCGCAACCCCCGTCTAATGCAACACACGCAACCCGTGAAACACACGCCACGCACGCAATCGTGCAACACACACCACGCACGCAACCTGTGCATCTTCTCGGACTTTCATCGAAGGACATATACGCCCTCATCACACATCTTCACAAACTTTCACTGTAGGACCATTCTCCGCCCTAACTAATGCCTTGTTGACCAGAGCTAACAGATATCTTCACAGACTTTTACCATAGGACCATTATCCACCCCATTATATACATCTTTACAGACATTCACCGAGAGACCAAAATCTGCCCCACATATGCAATACAGATACAAATTTACGTATCAATAGGCATCCCTACACATGCCTAAATCACGGGATAAAATCGCATACTACGGGATAACAAAGCCCAAAGCCCTAAAGGCATCAAGACCATAGAGGCCACTTACCCGCATACCATGCAGAAAAATAAAACTATCCACAGTTCTATAAGCACAAAAGAACGTATAACCAAAATGTTTCACATATGATGCCATATAACCCAACACGACATCACAAGCCACACACCGTTATCCGCTCACCCAAATGACTTGTCCACACACCGGAACCCATCCACACACTAGGACAACAAACACCTAACCTGGAGGCCAACACCTGAACCTCCCACAGAACGGTTCTCACCAACACCTCACCTTTAAACCGAACCACAGACCCACACGTCTTATACATAACCAGCATGTACACAATCGTGCCCCAATACCCACATTCAACCATGCACGTCATACTCGAGAACAGCACCACACAACACCCGAGGCCACAACACGACCCCCGAAACCACCACATGACCAATCGAATCCCAAAAGGAATCCAACGGTATTTCAGTCGACTAATCTCATAATCAATCAACTGAATACCATTGAAAACCAATCAAAAATCAAGAAACAACCACCAAACAACCACACAAAAATAGCCCAGGCTAGTCGACTGCGCTCTAATCTCCAGTCAACCAAAAAATACACTAGAAAAGCCAAAAATGTCCAAAACATACTGTCCAGTGGACTGACCCTCATTGTCCAATTGACCGAACCCAAGAACCTAGGCTCCAGTCGACTGACCCCGCGGTCCAATTGATTGCGCTGAGGCAAAAACAGGTTTCGAGCTACGGGTTTAGCTCTCCAAACCTTGATTCAACGCCTCCAAACACCCATTCAAAACACTCAGACATCCACAGTCCAAGCCTAACACCAAAACCATGAAAGAAATACCCGACACCCGATTTTATCCACCGAAATCGACTAAAAATAGGTTTTAGCCCAAAAACACAACATTAAAACAAAATCAGATCTATAGTAATCTAGCCGATAAAAATACACATGATTACACGTAGCACCCTTATAAGACATGAGAGTTTAGGATCTTATCTCGATGAGTTAAAAACTTGACGCATCGAACCACGTGTAAAATTGAGCTTTGCCGAAATAGAATTCTGTCCGGATAAACGCGTAGTCTACTGTGCCAAAAGCAAGGATCCGCTATTAGATCGTTGAAAACTGATCCTCGGGCCCCCGAGAAGTTAGAGAGAAGGTAGAGAAAAAATAGAGAAAATTTAGTAGGAAAATTTTGAAAATATCTAACTCTAGATATTTATGGCCTCTAAAATATATTTTTTTAAAACTTTTTAAAATACGCACCACAACGTCCCACGACCCTGAGAACCAACTCCACATGCATATCTAACCCCGATCATGCATCAAAACGCATACAAACATGCAAAATTAAAAACGGGAAACACGCGTCGAAAAACGCCCAAAAAAAATAGGTCAGGGTCTCACAGTGCAGGACATGGTCAAATAGTACGTCCGAACTATTTTACTGTACCTATAAAAGTGTATAGTCATTAAGGCTTGCCGGTCATTCTAATAATTCCCGAAATGAATGAACGTTCGAGGTATCAGGTTGACTAGGCAAGGGATTAAGAACAATGCAAATGCATGCGAGAATACAAATGAGAAATTTATATTAAGAACCAATGATCTTTTCAAGTCTAACTCTTTTAATAAATTTTGTAAACTAATCCCCAATAGAGTCGCAAATGGTGTCGAGATTTTGGGATTTTTGGTAATTCAAAAATAAAAGAACTCAAAAGATATTTAGAAAATATTTTAACACCTTGAAAGTCAAATTTTAAAATTTATTTTTATTGAAAATAGAGTCGCCACTTAGTTTTTGAGAAAAATCAAGAAAAACAATAGTGGCTACTGATCTTAAAAACGTTTAACTAGAGAAAAAATGGTTCGGGGGCTAAAGTACGAATCGAGAAAGGTGTTAGGCACTCCGTTCGCCCAATCGCAAGTTTAGCTTTTACTAATTATCATTAGTTCTTAATAAGATTTTTTAAATGTACGCAAATAAAGCAAATAGAAATAAAGAGAGAATATCTAAAATAAAATAGAAAAAATAAATAACATATGTATAAAGAACACTAAAATAAAGTAAATAAAAAAATAAAATCCTAAGTTCTATGGTATGCAATTTTTACATAAAAAATTCATGGAGTAAACCCACATGCAATATTATTAAAATAATCTAAACTAGCATAATTTAAATAGAAGAACAAAAATATGAAAAAAGAGTTATCAAAATCAAATAAATATAAATTGCTAAAATAACCTCAAACTATATTAGCATACCAAACATGCATATTATCAAATTATCTAAAAAGTATAACTAAAATAAAAAAAGTATATGAAAATCTTGTGTGTATATATATATATATATATATATATAATTACCAAATAAAGATAATGAAACTAATGACAAGCATTTTATGTATTAATATGATAAAAGAATATTTAAAAATTTAATTTGAAAAAAAAAGAAATAAAAAGAAAGCTTATAAAAGAAAAATTAAGTCAAAATAAGAATGTTAGAAAATACTTATTTAAACTACTAAATGAAAGAAAAATCTAACTATTTATTTTATATTTTTAAATGAAACACAAGAGAAGAAAAAAAAAAGAGAATTAAACTACTATAAGAAGAAAAAATTATACTAACATTTAAAGGTAAAAATTAGCTTAAAAGACGTTTTGTGATTTTTGAGGTTAACAAAATAAAAGAAAAAACATGTAAAATAAGTACAATGAAAAAAAAATAAAACTAACATTATAAGAAAAAAATAAGATGGAACATTATAAAGAAAATAAAGCTAATAATAAAAAATAAAAAAATATAACATTAAACTAATATTAAAAGAAAAAAAATAAAAAATAAAAAATAAAAGCTAGTAAAGGAACATTAAACTAATGCTAGTAAATGAACATTAAACTAATATTAAAAGAAAAGAAAAAAAAATGGTACATTAAAGGAAAAAATTAACATAATATTAAAAGAAAAGAAAAAAAAGAAAAAGAAAAAGAAAAGAAAATAGTACATTAAAAGGAAAAATTAAAAGAAATATGAAAAATAAAATATAGGTGTAATATTGGCAATTACAACTATATATATATAAGTGATTGGATTATAATAATAACGATATCGTTTAGTTGTATTGCTAAATTATATTAGCACTATTCGATAATTTAATAAATTTAATGCGAGTAAATAAATAAACAAAACAAGTTAAGAATAACTACATTACCAAATTAAACACATTCATTATAGGCCAAATGAATTTTAAATATTAAAATAACTATATAAGTAATGTAGGAATGTATAAAACAATCAAATTAATCCGGTCACTTCAAGGAGGTAGGAAATAGAGTTAAAATGATTAGGGATCCAAACAAAGTACCTGAATTGCTAAGGAATTCTCGAGTCGGGGAATGGTAATGGTCAATTCGATCCTTGAGCGATGATCCAAGTTAGAGTTTCAGAACTTTGGTATCGTGGGTTCGGCTCCCTGGACTTCTGTCCTAAAAACGTATGCTGGAGTACGGTATTTATAGAATTCTTCAACTAATGAGATGTTGATACATTCTGGGACACGTCAGGGTTTTGGAGTTGGTGGTCGCTGGGTTTGAACATGGAGGTCACCATATCAAAAGAAGTTTTCAAGAGGTTCTATTGACGATCGCCACAATAGAGCTGGCGGTCGCCACAAAAAAAGTGAAACTTTCAAGAGGTTCTACTTGCGGTCGCCACAATGAAGTTGGCGGTCACCACAAAAAGTGGAAGCTTCCAAGATGTTCTATTGGCGGTCGCCACAATGGACATGGCGGTTCAAAATGATTTCATTGGTTTGAAGGTTTTGATTATTGGGTTCAAATACCCAGCTTAGATCATTTTTCAAGGATCGTACTAAATCACATTTCTAATCGTTTTTATCCTCAGATTCACCTAAGATTAGACAGGGTCAAATTAGAGTGTATACAGACGCGTCAATTTAGGTAACCTACTTAGATTCCTTACCAAAAAATACGTTGGCTAAACGCATTTCTGATTTGGCTTCTAAGTCTATTAATCCAAACGTCCGAAGGCAAAATCAATCAATCCTAAGCTCCAACCCCTATGTTAACGTCTACACGGCATTTACATACTCAACATGTTATCATACTCATGTTATGAAAATATTTAAATACATGCAATCAAGCACACACTACCATCCTCACAGGGTGATGCAACCTCTTTCCATGACTCTTAGGTAATTGAATTCAGAACTCTGATACCAAGTTGTAGCACCCCAATTTTTAAATAATAAAGCTCCACGAAAATCAAAATGGAAACAGGATTTTATTTGTAAATAAATTCTCGAAACACGCCATTTTAAAACGAAAAGGTTATCCAAAAGATTTTCCATTTAAAAACCTCCTTTCAAGACAAAACTAAACTTTTTCATACAGCGGTTGTCCGCTCGAACGGATCTTCTACCACTTACGCAGTGAGACACCTAAAAGATTTTCAAGCCAAAAACTTAAAAAAATTTCCAAGTCTCAAAAACACACTTAAAAACCTTATCTTTGAATAAGGGTGTAAATAACCAAGGAAAATTGGACAAAACATCCATTTGATAAGGAAGTTACTCCCTCGACTCGAAAGCAAATCATGAAAAGTGTTTAACCCTAACCAAAAAAAAAAAAAACAACAAACTCATGGTTTCTCTCTCAAATCATAACATCATACATGCATTGATATAATTGCTTCAAGAACTACAATTAAGAAAGGCTTCTACCGCTTCTGCCACTTCTAGATCATCCCGAGTGATCATGTGTACATAAATTTTTTTTTCAAATTTCACACCGTGAGCCGAGGCTCAATAGGAGGCAAGCTAGCATGAAATAAAAGTTAAACATGCTAACACAAAATATTTAACTATTCTGACTCGCATGAGCCTCAAGTATGGTTTTACACAACCCACTATGGTTGACATGCAACTTATGCATCTTCACGGGTTTTTACCGTATGACCAAAATCTACCTCTCATTATGCATTTCTTTACGGGTTTTTACCGAGGGACTAATATCCGCTTCAACTAATGCATCTTTACGAGCTTTCACCGTGGGACTAATTTTCACCCCAACTAATGCCTAAATGAACCAAAGTTTACATGCACATACTAATGTATAAACATCACATTCACATATTAACGTCATCCACCAAACCATGGAGACCAACAAACGTTAAAACGAGGCTCAACCTCAAGGGTTAGTTCTAAATCTCCAAAATTATATTTTCACAAACATTTGCATAAATCTTTTCGATTTTCAAAACTTCCCTTTTCGAAAACAACACAACACATGCACCCACCAACCTTATAATGAACTATAAAAACGCACAGCATGCTCTTTAGCTACCCAAACACAGCTTAAACACAAAGTTCGAGATTTAATGCATTTTTAAATGGTAAAAATGTATAAAACTTCATACAGCACCCCTTTATGACAAGTTGGTCTAGGATCCTACCTCAGTGAGTTAACACTCAAAACTTTGAACACTGGCAAAAAACCAAAGTTGCCACAATGCGATTCCGTTCGAATGAATTCAAAGCATACGACAAGGATATTGAGGATCGTATCCGAATCCCAAGATCCGAACCCAAATCAAGTCGAATGCTAGAGAGAAGGTAGAGTGTTTGAGTGATCTTTCTAAAGAGAGGAGAGGAAGCTTACACATAAAGCTTTGGCACAAAGCTCAAGGTATGGGTTGTCTTATAAATATCTCATGCCAGGCTATCCACTTGAGCAAATAGAGATCCGCTCAAGCGGTCCCCCACAGTCTCAACTCTCTGCCACCAGCCTGTTCGAGCGGTCTCCCACCTGGTCTCCCACCTACTCAACTCTCTGCTACCAGCCCGCTCGAACGGTCTCTCACCTGGTCTCCCACCTACTCAACTCTCTGCCACCAGCCCGCTCGAGCGAACAGAGCCCTGCTCGAGCGGTCATCGCTGTGTGAAAATTCGAATAAAAGATGCATGACCAAACTCACGCATGCATAACATATATAGAAACATGATATTCAAAAACGATTAAAACACTAACCAAAATATCGAATAAACATTACGAAAAATAAATAAATAGAATTGGGTCTCACAGTTTGGCCCATACAGGGGCAGTTCAGGGCCGATAGGCCAGCCACCTGATACGAGTTCGAGTTCTAACAGTGTATTAAATGTGATTTGACCGAGAAAGTACAGCATTTAATGCGATTGAATCATGATGGAATGGCATTTAATGCGATTTGACCAGATGCTTCCCACACATTGAGTGCACTATAGTCTCGAGAGGAGCATTTAATACGCGTATCTCGGCCCAAAGGATGGGCCGAGGTAAGAGTTATAATGGTGATGCGACCACAGTTGACTTACAGAAGGTCTGTCACTTCCGCTAACGCAGCAACGAGAGGGGCAGAACTGTACAAAGCTACGTGTTAAAGTGAGTAATCATGAGATTTGAACAAAGAGGGAGAACATCCTCCACTATAAAAGGTGAGGACTCAGAAGCAAAAAATATGCATATTTGATTTCTACTTGTAAAAACTCTGCAAAATGACTGTCTAAACATTTCCAATATTCCAAAAGCTCTCTGTAACTTCACAATTGGAGCGATTTTTGGTAAAATGCCGCCGGTTAACTCACGTTTATTTATTTTTGTAAGTGTTGTTATGTTGGCAGATTCAATCGGATTGAATTTAACTCATTAAATAAATATAATTTAAGAGGCATCCCGTACATTAACTTTAGGTTTGTGGCCACTCACCGCATGATGATTTTTTATGAGATAGATATTAAATATACATATTAGTTTTTATTTAATTATTTTTTTATGCATTACATACATGTACATAATTCATCAATACTTAATGAGTATACTAAAAAAGTGTGCTTTACCAAAAAGATACACTACCCCGGATATTTTTTCATTTTATATCATAATTTTTCTCATACTTTAGTAACCGGCTCTGGATGAATGCCACATGTGCCAATAAAATACTTTTAAAAATGCCACGTGTTTGTGCTTGCTGTTGCTAGCTAGCTAGTTTGTAATGAATATCAGTATGTTTTTTTTTTCTTTTTTTTGGTTGTTGTCGCAGATTTTAAGTACAAAGTCAGGAAATTGGTATGCTTTCAATCATCCATCATCAAAGAAAAAGAAAAAGAGAAGCAGCAACAAAGGTTAAGCTGCAAATTTTTTTCAGATTCTTTTCTTTTTTTTTTTTTTGTTTGAAGTAGACCCACAATAATAATTTAAAATTTTCATTTTGTAAATTTTATAAAGAAATTATGTGTATACAAATTCAAGATGATGATTGAAAATTAATAGGTACATAAGCAAATCACATTTAATTTTACAAAATACGTAATTTAAATAGTTTATTTTAATCTTCACCGTACATTTATAAAATGAAATGTATTTTGTTCATAACTTCTTAATACTGAATCATATGGATTTTTGCATGATTATTTACTTTGTGTAATCTACAAAATAAACGATTGAGATTATAATTATGAGCTATTTTAAACTTGAAAATGAAATCTTAAAAAAATTTTAGAGATAAAAAAAAGCTTGAGGGGAGCTTTGTTGCCCAGCAACAAGTGGGTACATGTATCTTTCAAAACAAGAGTATATATTAGGTAAAGATCCCAAGTAAGACCCTCATGTGTTTGCGGATGAGGTAGTCAATTTCATGCAACTCTGACATTTTATTTTTACAATAATTAACCAAATAATAATATTTAATTTATTATGTGTGAAGGTGTAGTAACTTTCACTTTATTGATGGGAAAGGAAGGAAATAAGTGAAGAAATGATTTCTCTTCAGGTCAATAATAGATTACAAATAGTTTAGTTTTAATTTTATTACAATTAAAATATATTTATTTTAATTATTTAAAATGTTTATTTTTATTATTTTAAATATATATGAATTTATTATAAAAAATTAATGTGATCATATGTTGGTAACTATTTTAACAAATTACATATGTGTTGATAAAATAAATAATAAAATAATAATTATAGTTTATTTTTATTAATACAAATGTTATTTGTCAAAATAGTAACCAATATTTAATTAATTTAATTTTTTTATAATAATAATAAATATATTTAAAATAATAAAATAAATAATTTAAATTATTAAAATGTAAGCATTTTTGAACGAGAGAAAAACTGCTCCCGAGAAGAGGATGGCTGCTCTCATAAGAGAAATGGGTACTCTCCGTTCATATTTGGCCTGTCATGATGACGTCTGTGGCCTGTCTCGAGCCTGGTAAGTGATGGACTGGTTGTTGTTGCACAACATTTGAGGCATTATCAATTGTTAAGATATACGATTTCGGCTATGTTGATTTATCAGAATAATCATAGAAAACTTAATTTTTGAAGAAATTTTCTTTAAAAAAGTATGGCTCTTTTTATTTGGCATAAAATATTTTATAATAAAAAATAAAATTAATTAATAATTAATTATATTTTTAAGAGTAATAGAAGAATTAATTCTACTATAAATTTTTTTTAAAAATTTTAGTCTAATTTTTAAATATTTTATTTATTATAGGACAAATAAGCTTCTCTTGGCACGTTTCTTTCAAAAATTATTTTTCTTTCCTTCATTGTTTGCGGCAAACCTTAGCCACAGCCTCCTATTCCTTGGACTCGTGGCACTTCTCCTCCTCTTTCTTGCTATTGACGACCACTGTCGACGCCACCGCTAGCAGATTTGTTCGTGCACGGACGAGGTACTATAGTTCATCGTCGTCTTCTTCTCGTCCTCCTTGTTACTGTCCCTCCTCTACTCCTCCACCTATCTACCAATCCTCCTCGTCCTAATTGTCATCACCCCCTCCTCCCTTATCCAGATCTGAACTACCAACGATGCCGACTTTGATTTGCTTTAATGGATTTCGCCGCCATCGCTCCTCCTCATCCTTCACTGTCGCTCCTCCCCTCATCAAATCTATTCCAGATCTCGCTATTACTCCTCCTTTTCGCCAGCGCCGATCACTAAATTTGGACCCTCCACTTCTCGCCACTACCGCCACTCCTCCTTCTAGATCAAGACAACTGATTCAGATCTCATCGTCGTCGCTGCTCCTCCTCGCCACCACCAACCACTAGATCACCAAAATTGAAATTTTTTTTGGTGAGCAACACACTCTCCACCTCCCTTGTGAGCTTGTAACAAATTTCTCTTTTAACTGATAAATCTATTAATTTAAATTTGTTGAGAAATTTTTTTTAAAATTTAAACTGAGAAATTCTATGAGAAAATCAAACTAATAAATTTCTCAGTTAAACTAATAAATTTCGTTTGTTTATTAGTTAATTTTTTCTTAACAAAATTTTTTCTTGTTGATAAATTTATCAGTTTGATAAATTTCTATTAAAATGATAAATTTATCGAAAGTTAAACTGATAAATTTATGTTACAGTGATAAATTACTCAATTAAATTGAGAAATACTAAGAGAAATTCTATTAAAGTGATAAAATTTTTAGTTAAACTGATAAATTTTGCTGGAGAAATTGATAAATTTTCAGAATGTTAAATTGATAAATTTCGTTGGAAAAGGAGGAGAACGACGCTGGAGAAAAAGGAAGATCGCCGGAGATGGAGGAGTTGTTGGAGTCGATGTTGAAACAGTAGCCAGTGCCGGCGCCGAAAAAGGAGTGACCGATGTTGGCGTCGGAGAAGAAGCAGTGGTGGCAAGGCTGGGAAAAAACTGTGTTATGACAATGTTAGGGGCAGCTTGGGAATAATATATTGGATTAGGATTAAATTTATTAAAACTTATTAGATGGGACTAATGCTTGAAAAAATATAATGTTCCCTTATTTTGAAAAATAATATTTTTAGGGATGTAATCAATCACAAGTATGAAATACAACCCATCAAGAAGAACTCACAATACACAGATATTTTAACGTGGAAAAATCCAACAGGTTAAAAATTTACGGGACTACCAAGTTCAGGAATCAAGTACTAACCACGAACAATTTCAATACAACTTACATACTCTTTTGATCGACTCCTCAATCTTCTAGTCCTAAAGTTGTATGCTGAATCTTTGTTCACCGTTATCCTTTTGATTTTCACTGCAACGAATCCTCGTAGCAATCTTTTCTGGCAGAATTCTCTGTCAAAACTTAGAACACCATCTAAGCTTTGCTCACGAATGATCTTCGATATTTTTGGTACACGAACTAACCCTTGATATGATCTTGAAGTTCAAGATATTGTTCTGTCAAGAATTAATTTCGTGTACCTATAATGATCTATATATATAGATCACCAAATCCCAGGCTGACAGGGCTTTTAATAAAATTAAAACGCTTGGGCTCCGCTCGAACAGTCAGTTTGGGCACTCAAGCGGATAGGTGGCCGAGCCGTACTGGCATGTTATGCTTTGAACGCTTATACTTCAGGCTTGAATGTGTTTACCATCCGTTTAAACTTTAGAAGAAAGCCACTACTAGGAAACCAAGAATCAAAGATTATCTAGATCCTTTTAGGATCCTAGATATACTTAAGCCTTCCTAATAAATAAAAAACCATTTTATTTTTGTGATATATAGATATTTGGTGTTTTTCGATGCACGTTTAGGTATTATTACTTTAGCATGTTTATATGCATTTTGATGCATGATCGAGTTTATGCGGGGTTAGTTCCCGGGACTGTTAGGAGTTGTGATGCAAATTTTAAAAATTAAAAAAAAAGATATTTTGGAGGTTTATAAATATTTGGAGTTATATATTTTTAAAAGATATTTTCAAAACTTACTCGCTAAGTTTCCTTTCACTCTCTACTTTCTCTCTAACTTCTCGGGGGCCCGGGGCTTGATTTTTGACAATCTAACTGCCGATCTTTGCTATTGGCACGATCGTGTACGCTTTCATCCGAATAGGAATTTTATTTCGGTAAAGCTCAATTTTGCACGTAGATCGAGGCATCGAGTTTTTGATTCATCGAGATATGATCTTATACTCTATTACCTTAAAGGGATACTATGTGTAATCATATGCATTTTTACCGTTTTAAACTGCATGAAAAAGTGATTTATGTTTTGATAAATTGGATTTTTAGTTTAAAACCATTTTTCGTCGCTTTGGTTGGATGATTTCGGGTTTTAAGGGTTTCTTTCGAGGCTTTATGGTACTCCTGGGTTTATATATGCCCGTGGGTATCAAAACAGGTATTTGGAGGCTTCAATTTTGGCTTTATACAAGTTTTGTGTTGAAAACTTGGTTCACTTTTCTAGAAATCGAGACTGGTTGGGACTGATCGATCAGTCCGGGCAGTTTAGAGAATTTTTAATGTTTTTGAGATTAGCTTTCCTCGAGTGGTTTTAATCAATGGAATTATGAGATCTCGCGTTTCGGATGTGTGGATATTCATGGTTTTCAAAGGGATGGTTTGAAAAATGAGTTTTTGCGAAAACTTTGAAAAATGTGTTTTCTTTTGGAGGTTTGGAGCTAACCATTGGGGTTCAGTCTCAACTTAAAAATGTTTGATGGAAGTATGTTGTTACATGCTTGTAGATCTCCATGTTGATGAATTTTAGATCTTTTTATACATGATGATGTATAGCTGTAAAATTGTTTACCATTTTTCGTAGTTGAGCTACGTATTGATTTTTAAATGATTCATAGATATACCGTAGCAGTGTTTGTGTTTGGGTTCTTCTTTCCTCGATCGTGGCAATCCGTAAAGAGCAATTGGGTGCTTCTTCCCTCGGTTTCAGCCCGTAAAGAGCCAATTACCCCAGTGTGTGGCTACGTTGTTATAACTCCATATAGAACTTGTTATTACCTAGCAGGCCTTAAGTGGTTTAGGGATAGATAATGGCCAGGAGTCTATAGTTGTTGCCTTTGTCTTGAGTTGACAGACTCAGTACATAGGATTCATTTTATCTTACTTTTCTCGGTTGTGTGATTCGAGTGGAGAATATTATTTTATTACTGTTTTTTCTTAACTGTGGCAGGTCATTTGCACGGTTTGCAATGCATGATTTTAAGGATGAAAAATCCTTTTTAGACTCTTGTGGTTGAGTCAGTTCGTACTATATGATTGCATATTCTATTTTACAGCTTTATAGTCTGTTTCTATTGGGTTTCGGCTCATGGTGTGAAATTTTGTTAAAACCATTTTTAGGTGTAGATGAACATGTGGAGTTGACCTAGATGTCCGTGGTGCCGGAAGACTTGTTGTAGTTTTTCTTATTTTGAGACATGTAGTCTTACATGCGATGCCTATTTTTGAAGGCGAGTTTCGTACGCCATGAGGCGATATACTTTATGCATGTATGGAACTGTATGTTTATTGTTTATGAGAGATGAACCTTGGGCATTTTTTTATTCGAATGTTTTATACTTTATGTTGATGGCTTTCCAACTAAAGATGTTATTTTCATAAACGGTATTTTGGTGGGTTTTCACGTGATCCTGGAGTTTGGGGCGTGACAAGTTGGTATCAGAGCTCTAGGTTCAACCACCTAAGAGTTATGGGAAAGAGGGTGCATCACCTTGTGAGGATGTGCATGTGCTTTATTGCATGTGTTTAAGTGTTTTCTATAGCCTATTTAGCATGATAGTTGTGTATATGTGGGTATGGAGGTTGGACCTTAGGATTGATTAGTCTTGCCTCCGGGTGTTTGGGCTAACAAACTTGGAAGCTAAGTTAGAAAGGCATTTGGCCAACATGTTTTATAGTAAGAAATCTGAGTAGGTTATCCAAATGGATGCGTCCTTCTTGTCGGTGCTCCTCGGTATGTGAGATGTGTTGACATGATCTTAAGTGGTTATGTGTTAGCATGCTTATGTGTGTTGTCTTTTATGTTAGCAATAACATGTTATATGAAATCTTATCCTGTTATGTTGCTTTCATATAGAGTTATGTCCACGTGGGGAGGACGAGGCCGAGGTCAGGGCCGTGGCCGTGGTTCTGGCTACAGGGACGTTCCAGTCCCAGATATTAAGGATGCTAATGCACCCCAAGGATCAGTTGATGGGGTAGATCTGTTGCGTGAGATGGTAGGCTTTATTCAGCAGTTGGCATAGGCCATTAGGGGAAGGGAGAGTGTACCTGAGCCGAGGGCGACGATCACGATGCATGAGTTTCGTCGTTCGGACCCTCTTACCTTTTCTGGGGATCCCAACCCTACTATAGCCACTGAATGGCTGGAGCTGGTTACCAGGATCTTGGATGCGCTTCAGATAGAGGAAGATGATCTGAGGGTTACTTTTGTTGCCTTCCAACTGAGGGGTAGTGCTCACACGTGGTGGAAGTTTGCAAGGACTACAGTGGGAGGCACTTGGGAGGCGTTCACAAAGGTATTTCTAGAGAAATACTTTTTTGCCACTTTGAGAGGTCGTTATAGAGAGGACTTCCTTTTCCTGACTCAGGGGACGATGTCAGTGATTCAGTATGAGGTGAGTTCACTAGCTTGTCTCGATTTTCACAAGAGATTGTGCCTACTGATGAATTCTGTGCGAAGAGGTTCGAACGAGGTTGAGGCCAGCTATTCGAGATAGAGTGGCAGCATTCAGGATGCAGGTCTTTACAGAGTTAGTGGAGACAGCCATGAAAGTGGAAGACGCCCTGAACGAGACCTGCAGGAACAGAGAGAGAAGGAGTCAGCAGGATGGGGACGTACGCAGTCTCAGGGGCACGAACGAAAGCACCACAGGTTGTCAGGTCCGAGTTCCTATCCGGTAGGGTCATATCAGCCGTAATTTTCTACGCCTGCACCTTCAGTAGCATCTGCAGGAAAGCCATAGCAGAGAGAGGTCTTTTGTTATCGATGCCGACAGCAAGGGCATCAATCAACGGAGTGCTCGCTGAAGGGCCAGGTTCAGAGTTCAGCACCTGTCCAGCTTCAGGGGAGAGGACCACCTGTGTATTTTGAGTGTGGTCAGTTTGGGCACATCAGGA
Source organism: Heliamphora exappendiculata (assembly GCA_034768845.1). NCBI lineage: Eukaryota > Viridiplantae > Streptophyta > Magnoliopsida > Ericales > Sarraceniaceae > Heliamphora > Heliamphora exappendiculata. The sequence continues at coordinate 24,152 of JAOTRH010442639.1, forward strand.
GTAACTGTCCCAAAGGAGGGAGCATTCAGAGTACAACACGAGCACCAGCTGTTCCATCTGCTCCGGGATGATAGACCTATCAACAGCCTAGAGCTCAAATGTCCAGGTTTGTAGAGGGTGGTACCTCAGTACAGTCTGGCAGGCAGTCGATAGTTCAGGGCCACAGTGGATAGGCCAGAGCATATGTTCTTGCAAACCCCAGTTCTTCTAAAGCACCAGTTGTGCCCGATGTTGTAGCTACCACATCCATGATCAGAGGTACTCTCCTAATATATATATCATGTGCTAGTGTTCTTATCGACACGGGAGCATCACATTCATTTTTCTCATCTGCTTTTGCATCTGCATTGGGGTTAGAGACAGACTTATTGGGTAGTGCGTTGAGCGTAGAGACCCCAGTCAGTGGGAGTGTGATGCTGAGTCACATTTACAGATCTTGTGTGTTGGAGGTCGCCGGTTATTGTTTAGAGTTTGACTTTATCATTCTCGACATGACCACGTTTGATGTCATCCTAGGGATGGACTGGCTGACCACCTATCGTGCCTTTATCGATTGCGATCGATTGAGGGTATCCATTTGTACACCGACGGGTGATTGCTTTTGTTTCCTGGGTGATAGGGATAAGGGTTTGGTGTCCATGCTCGGTGTTGCTCGGAGTCGAGGGAATCTGGGTTTCTTCTTTTCAGCTCTCAGATTGGATGAGGTGATTGGGGTTCAAGGAGAGTTACTTCCTGTGGTTTGCGACTATCTTGATGTCTTTCCTAATGATCTGTTCGAGTTGCTACCGAGCCGCGAGGTAGAGTTTTCTATTGATCTGGTTCCAGGAGCTGCTCCCTTATCTATGCCGTCTTACCGCTTTGCACCAGCTGAGTTGCGAGAACTCAAGGTACAACTTCAGGAGTTACTTGATAGAGGGTTTTTGCGCCCAAGTACTTCACGATGGGGAGCTCCTGCCCTTTTTGCTAAGAAGAAGGATAGATCCTTACGGTTGTGCATTAATTACAGGAAGCTAAATTAGGTAACGGTGAAGAACAAGTATCCGATGTCGAGAATTGATGATTTGCTTGATCAGTTGAAGGGATCGAGCTACTTCTCGAAGATTGACTTGAGATTAGGATATCATCAGCTGAGGATTAAGGACAAGGATATAGCGAAGATCGCCTTTCGGACTCGTTATGGTTACTATGAGTTTCTGGTCATGCCATTCGGTCTAACGAACGCTCCTGCTACATTTATGAGTTTGATGAATTGGATTTTTCATCCTCATCTGAATAGTTTTATGGTGGTGTTTGTGGATGATATCCTTATCTACTCACCCACGAGGGAGGCGTACGAGGACCATCTATGTGTTGTTTTACAGACTATGTGGGAGCATCGCTTATATGTGAAGTTCGAGAAGTGCGAATTTTGGATGTCTGAGGTGAGGTTTCTTGGACACGTGGTGTCTACTGATGGAGTAGCAGTGGATTCATCAAAGATTGATGCAGTGATGGGTTGGGAGTGATCGAAGAACGTCTTTGAGATCTGTAATTTTCTGGGTTTGGCAGGCTACTATTGGTGGTTCATGAAGGATTTTGCTAGACTTGCTGCGCCGATGACGCATCTGACGCAGAAGGGAGTTATGTTTATTTAGAGTGGGTCTTGTGGGTCGACATTCCAGGAATTAAAGATGAGGTTGACTAGCACTCCAGTGTTGATTATTCCAGAGAGAGGTTTGGGATATACAGTGTATTGCAATGCGTCGCACAACGATTTGGGCTATGTTTTGATGCAGGGAGGTAAGGTTGTAGACTATGGTTCCCGACAGTTGAAGATACATGAGAAGAACTATCCTACACATAACTTGGAGTTGGCAGCCATGGTCTTGGCCTTGAAGACATGGCATCACTATCTTTATGGTGAGCATTTTGAGATTTTCTCCGATCACATGAGTTTGAAATACTTGTTTTTGCAAAAATACTTGAACTTGCGCCAACGACGATGGATGGAGTTATTGGAAGATTATGACTTTGACTTGAGTATCATTCAGAGAAGGCCAATGTGGTGGCTGATGCTCTCAGTAGGAGATCTCATGGGTTGTTAGCATCTGTGGCTATACGCGAGTGGGATATTCTTGGAGAGATAGGAGAGCTTGATCTGTGTCTTAGGGAGGCGACGAGGGGTGCCACTTTATTTTTGGCAGTTTCACGACCTGTGTTGATTGCACGTGTGCTAGAGGTCCAGTAGACGGATCAGGAGGCTCAAATAATACGAGATCAGGTCGCTAGTGGAGAGGATACATCGGGATGTGTTGTGAGTTCAGACCAGAGTTTGAGGTTGGCTGGGTGGTTGTTTGTACCAAAGGCATGCTGTGATGAGATACTACATGAGTGTCATCACTCACGTCGTACAGTACATCCAGGAGGCACGAAGATGTATTATGATCTACGCCATCAGTTCTGGTGGACGAAAATGAAGAGGGATGTGATACGATTCGTTTCTCGGTACCTTACTTGCCAGCAGCTAAAGGCAGAACACCAGAGGCCGGTAAGATTGTTACAGCTATTGCCTATATCTTAGTGGAAGTGGGAGAACGTTACGATAGATTTTGTATCATGACTTCCTCGATCGTTGAAGGGACACGATGCTGTATGGGTTGTGGTTGATAGGTTGACGAAGTCTGCACACTTTCTCCCCATTCGTGTGAAGGATTCGGTAGACAGACTGAGTAGATTGTATGTCAGAGAGATAGTCCGGTTACCCAGAGTATCGGTGTCTATTGTTTCTGATCGAGACCCGCACCTTACATCGCATTTTTTGTAGAGTCTTCAGGAGGCTTTGGAGATGAGTTTAACGTTCAGTACCGCTTTTCACCCCAAGATCGATGGTCAGTCTGAGAGGACCATACAGATTCTAGAGGATATGTTGAGGGCCTATGTACTTGATTTCTGGGGTTCTTGGGAGGATCATCTACCATTGGTAGAGTTTACATACAACAGCAGTTATCAGTCCAATATTGGGATGGCACCATATGAGGCTTTGCATGGTAGGTTATGTAGATCGCCAGTGTGTTAGACAGATGTGGGAGAGGCCACAGTTTTAGAACCCGACTTGGTATGGGAGATGACTGAGAAGATTACCTAATTCGTCAACACCTAGTAACAGCTCAAAGCCGTCAGAAGAGTTATGCAGATTGGAGGAGGAGACCTTTAGAGTTTGCAATTAGGGATCACGTGTTTCTAAAGGTATCGTTACGTAGAGGTTTGATGAGGTTTGATCGTAGCGGGAAGCTATCACCGTGCTTTATTGTACCTTTTGAGATCCTATAGAGGATTAGTGAGGTAGCATACCGTTTGGCTTCGCTACATTAGTTGGTGTCTGTGCATAATGTATTCCACATTTCTATGCTTCGGAGGTATGAGCCTAACCCTTCACATATTCTGGATTGGGTCGAGCTGCGGGTTGAGGAGGATGTTACATATAAGGAGCGCCCGGTGAAGATTCTTAACACAAAGGAGTAAGTGTTGAGAGGAAGAACCATAGCCTATGTCAAGCTCCTATGGCTTCATCACGGAGTTGAGAAAGCGACGTGAGAGCTTGAGTCTGGGGTTCGTGCTAGATACCCAGAGTTGTTCACCTCATGACCTTATAGTGAATTTCAAGGGAAAAATTCCTTAAGGGGGGAGAGTTGTGAGACCCGGTTCTATTTTATTTTTGTGATATATACATATTCGGCGTTTTTCGATGCGCGTTTAGGTATTTTTGCTTTAACATGTTTATATGCGTTTTGATGCATGATCGAGTTAAAATATGCATGCGGGGTTGGTTCCCAGGACTGTTAGGAGTTATGGTGCAAATTTTAAAAATTTAAAAAAAAGATATTTTAGAGGCCTATAAATATCTAGAGTTAGATATTTTCAAAAGATATTTTCAAAACTTACTCGCTAAGTTTTCTTTTTCTCTCTACCTTATCTCCAACTTCTCGAGGGCTCGGGGATCGATTTTCAACGATCTAACTGTCGATCCTTGCTATTGGCACGGTGGTCTACGCTTTCCTCCGAACGAAATTTCATTTTGACGAAACTCGATTTTTTACGTTCGAGGCATCAAGTTTTTGACTCACCGATGTAGGATCTTAGACTCTATTGTCTTAAATGGATGATGCGTGTAATTATATGCATGCATTTTTACCGTTTTAAACTGCATGAAAAAGTGATTTATGTTTTGATAAATCGGGTTTTTAGTTTAAAACCATTTTTTGTCACTTTGGTTGGATGATTTCGGGTTTTGAAGGTTTCTTTTGAGGCTTTATGGTACTCCAGGGTTTAGATACGCCCGTGAAAATCAAAACAGGTGTTTGGAGGCTTCGATTTGGGGTTTATACAAGTTTTTGTGTTGAAAACCTGGTCTACTTTTCGAGAAATCGAGATTGGTTTGGAACCAATCGGTCAGCCTTGACCGATCGATCAGTCCGAGCAGTTTTGAGAAATTTTGATGTTTTTGAGATTAGCTTTCCTCGAGTGGTTTTAATCGATGGAATTATGAGATCTTGCATTTTAGATGTGTGGATATTCGTGATTTTCAAAAGGATGGTTTGAAAAAGGAGTTTTTGTGAGAACTTGGAAAAATGTGTTTTCTTTTGGAGGTTTGGAGGTAACCCTTGGGGTTGAGTCTCAACTTTAAAACATTTGGTGGAAGTCTGTTGTTACATGCTTGTAGATCTCCATGTTGATGGATTTTGGATCTTTTTATACATGCTGATGTATAACTATAAAACTGTTTTACCGTTTTTCATAATTGAGCTACGTACTGATTTTTAAATGATTCATAGATGTACCATAGTAGTGTTTGCGTTTGGGTGCTTCTTCCCTCGGTCGTAGCAATTCGTAAAGAGAAATTTGGTGCTTCTTTCCTCAGAGCTTCTTCCCTCAGTCGTGGCAATCCGTAAAGAGCAATTGGGTGCTTCTTTCCTCGGTTTCAGCCCGTAAAGAGCCGGTTGCTCCCTTGCGTGGCTGCATTGTTGTAATTCCATATAGAACTTGTCATTACCTAGTAGGTCTTAAGTGGTTCAGGGATAGGTAATGGGCAGGAGTCTATAGTTGTTGCCTTTGTCTTGAGTTGACAGACTCTGTACATAGGATTCATTTTATATTATTTTCCTTGGTTGTGTGATCCGAGTAGAGAATATTATTTTATTACCGTTTTTCCTTAACTGTGGCTGGTCATTTGCACAATTTGCAATGCATGATTTTAAGGATAGAAAATCCTTTTTAGACTCCTGTGGTTGAGTCTGTTCACACTATATAATTGCATATCCTGTTTTACAACTTTATAGTATATTTTTATTGGGTTTTGGCTCACGGTGTGAAATTTTGTTAAAACCATTTTTAGGTGTAGATGAACATGTGGAGTTGACCTAGATATCCGTGGTGTCGGAAGACTTGTTGTAGTTTTCCTTGTTTTGAGACATGTAGTCTTACATGCGATGCTTTTTTTTGAAGGCGAGTTTCGTATGCCTTGAGGCGATATACTTTATGCATGTATGGAACTGCATGTTTATTGTTTATGAGAGATGAACCTTGATCATTTTTTTATCTAAATGTCGTATACTTTATGTTGATGATTTTCCAACTAAAGATGTTATTTTCATAAACGGTGTTTTGGTGGGCTTTCACATGACCCTGGGTTTGGGGCATGACAAAAGTGAAGATTGAGGATAGAAGATAGAAGATAGAAGATCGACACCGCAATTTTTACAAGACTCGGCGCAACGACCTACGTCCTTATCTCAAGCCAACCTCTATGAGGATTTCTTACTATTTCTCCTTCAATAGGTAGAGCAGCCTCTCTCCTTAGTGTAGGTGTAATAGTCTCTCTTGAGAATGTACCATTCTCAAGTATTCCATTCCTTGTAAGTGAATTAGCATCTTTTTAAGAAACACCTTTCTCAAACACAAATGAATAACAAGAATGTGTACAAAAGAATGCTTCTATGATGAGAAAATGAGTACAAGAATTGAAAGCACTAACTCACTTCTCAAAAGAATATGTCAATGAAGCTCAATAAGAAATCAAATGATCTTTTCTCTCAAGAATCGATTGAAAAATCAAGAGTTTTGAAGCACAATGAAGTAGGAAACAAGAGAGAATGTTTGAGAGGCTTTTGATAATTGAAACAAGAGTTCAAAGGCTCTATTTATAGGCCTCAATCTTGGACTAGCCGTTGGGCTTTGTGTGGTAATGTCAAACTAGCCGTTTCAGCCAAAATTTAAAATTTTAGATTGTTTAGTCGACTGGTAAAACTCGTTCGGTCGACTGAACCAGCATTCAGTTGACTAGAGCTGAAGCTCAGTCAACTGGACTGTGTTGAATCTTAAAACTTTGTTTGACAGACCATTTTTAGTCGACTGGATTTAGTTTATTAGTCGACTAAAGCACAGGAAGTCCAAAATATTAATTTTTCAAATGGTTTTGATCACTTTATGTTTTGAAAAAATATTTTTAAGATAATTTTGGTATTCTATGAGTTTCAAAATCATATATTCATGAGTTTTAGTGAATTTACATAGGTCCTAATAATACATTTGGAATTCTTCACTTCTCAAAGTTCTTCAACCTTTCATCCTTTGTCTTATTCCAAAAGCTTGTCGCCAAAGTGTTTGAAATTTGCGTCATGACTTCTACTTTATGTATGTGTTAAATGTATATTTCTTGTAAACTCAATTTGCACAATTAGATACATATATTTGTTATCATAAAAAAGGTCATTGAAGCCTTGTTAGGTTATCAATCTTCTCCTTTTTGATAATGAAAAACACATAGCAAAAATAATGTAGAAAAGCTTATATGAAGGCCCCCCTATCAATAAGCCTAATAATAAGTTTGAAAACTCTCCCTTACAATATGCATTGATGTGAAGACATTTAAATTTCATTCCAAGCATATATAAGTTACATATGATATTGACCTTTCTTAATCATTCATTTGATTATTTTACTTATGAGTATATATTCATTCATTATCCAATTATTATTCAATATCAATCATTCATATGATAAACATAACTATTTAAACATAACCATACATATGAGAAACACAACTAATTAAACATAACCATTCATAAACATCCAAACATAACACTATCCAAAAAGTTAAGAGTAGCACAAGTACATGTTAAGTATCAAAACATAAGAGTAGCACAAGTACATGATAAGTATCATTACAAAACATGTGGTCTCCAAAAGTTATAAAAGATAAAAGATGATTTCCTTTTTGCTCACTTGTTTCACTCCCTTTTGGCATTATCAAAAAGAAGCAGAGTTAGAAGTAACCTCATCGTCATCGTCATCGCCATCACCATCATCCTCGGGTGAAGAAGCATTGTAGGGAGGAATGCCTCGTTCAGTCGACTGGACTGATTAACAGAGAGTTCAATCGACTGGAAGAAGGGGTTCAGTCGATTGAATGAGGTTTTTCACAGGTTCGGTTTTCAGTAGTCTCCTGAAGTGGTTTGATGGGTTTTAAAAGAAAACTCTTTTCAATAAAATTCATTCAACTTCACGAACATGCATTAGGCCAAATTATCTTCTTATAATAATAAATCTTTCCTCATTAAGTGATTTAGTAAAAATGTCCATCCATTGTTCATTAGTGCATACAAATTCTAAAAAGATATCACTTTTTTGTACATGATCACGAAAAAAATAGTGTCTTATCTCAATATATTTTGTTCGTGAATGCAAAATTAAATTTTTAGAGATATTTATTGTACTTGTATTATCACTTTTAATCGGCACAACATCGTATTTTAATTTAAAGTCTTGAAGTTGTTGTTTCATGTATAAAATTTGTGCACAACAACTATCTACAACCCACATATTCGGCTTCGGTGGTAAATAAAGCTATAGAATTTTGTTTTTTTGAGAACCATGAAACTAGTGATTTTCCTAGAAAATAACAAGTGCCACTAGTGCTTTTACAGTCAATTGTGCAACCAGCAAAATTCGCATCTGAATAATTAATCATTTCAAAGGATGTGAACTTAGGATACTACAAGCTTATATCTATGGTGCCAATTAAATATCTTAAGATTCTTTTTACAGCAATTAAGTGTGATTCTTTAGGACATGCTTGATAATGTGCACGCGCATACACACACTAAACATTATGTTAGGTTTACTTGCAGTTAAATACAATAAGCTACCAGTCATACATCGGTAGAGCTTAGTGTCTACCGATTTTCCTTGTTCGTCTTTGTCAAGTTTGGTTGAGGGACTCATTAGAGTTCCTAAAACCTTTTTGTCTTCCATTTTGAAACGTTTGAGCAGTTCTTGTACATACTTTGATTGATTGATGAAGGTTTCATTTTTTGCTTGCATGATTTGGAGTCAAAGGAAGAACGTGAGCTCTCCCATCATACTCATCTCAAACTCCTTTTGCATGCATACAGAAAATTTCTTGCACAAATTTTTATTAGTTGCACCAAAAATAATATCGTCTACGTATATTTGTACAATAAGCATGTCTTCATTGTTCGTTTTGATGAATAAATTTGTGTCAATTTTTCCTCTTGTAAATCAATTTTCTAGCAAAAAATTACTTAATCTGTCATACCAAGCGCGAGGAGATTGCTTTAAATCATACAATGCTTTTTTTAGTTTAAATACATAGTTTGGATAATTATAATCTTCAAAATCAGGTGGTTGCTCAACATACACTTTCTCATTTAAAAACTATTTAAAAAGCACTTTTTACATCTATTTAAAAAAGTTTAAAGTTTTTAAATAATGCATATGCTAATAACATACAAATGGTTTTCATACTAGCTATAGGTGCATAAGTTTTTTCAAAGTCAATTCTTTCTACTTGATTATAGCCTTGTGCAACTAGCCAAATCTTGTTTCGGACAACAATACCGTTTTTATTCTTTTTATTTTTAAATACCCATTTAGTTCCAATTATTGTATGATCTTTAGGCCTAGGAACTAAACACCAAACTTTATTTCTTTTAAATTGGTTTAATTCTTTTTGCATGGGTATTATCTAAGTATCATCTTTCTTTTGATGATGAGGATCTCAAGCATACCTACAAAACAGTTCAAGTGATTTTTTTTGGTACCCAAATCTTTTTAGATCCTATAGGATTAGTGTCTTTTACTCTCCAAACTATTTTCGATACACCATTGTTTCTTTTTAGTGGACAATCAAATTTAATGTGTCCCTTTTTCTAACATTGAAAACAAATTATATTTTCATACGCATTTCTTGAATATAGTTTGAGAAATTTTTTGATTCTTTTACAAAATAATTTTTAGATTTAAGTTTTACTTCACCATTATAACCAATTCCTTCTTTATTCAATGATTTTCTTTGTACTCCAAAGAGTTTTTTAAAATTCTTATTTCCATTAGTGAATTTGTAGATGATTTTTGAATAATCTTCTATTTTTCTTTTTAGTTAACAAGAGATATCATTTTTAATATTTTTACCTTTTAAATTCGTGAGTTCTTTTGTAGCGACTCTCCCCTTTTTTATTTTAAGAATTTAATTAAAACCTTGTTTTGAGACCTCCGGTGGATTTGAGAAAAGTGTTAATTTGAAGGGAAAATTTAAAATTTTAATTATGTAATGATGAATGGTAAGGGCCATGGATCGTATAGTGTATGAGAATATTGTTGCAGGGCGTTTGGCTTATGCTTGGGTTCAGTTTTCGCAACTTCTGTTCAGTTTCGCAATCTGTGTTGACCGCTCGAGCGGCGGAGAGCCCGCTTGAGCAGGTAGGTGGCGGATAGGTTCTGGAGTGGGACCGCTCGAGCGGTGGGGGTCCGCTCGAGCAGACTGTCGCAGATCTGGTGTTTTTAAAAGGTCGTGTGGGCCTTTTTCCTTTCATTCTTTTCCCTTCTCTCTCTCTCTAGAGCACATGTGAAGCTAGGGTTTATGATTGGAGAGTGTGGGAGCTCTCTTGATCATTCTTAGGGCGATTTCTTGGCTTCCTTTCAATGGCTCAAATGTTGGAAGCCCGATCTTGGCGTTGGAGATGCTTTTCTCACCGTGCGGTTGAAGATTCTCGTAGATGGAGCTTGTTTAAAGTTTTCTCTTGTGGATCTAACATCCCTAAGGTAGGATTTAAGACTTTCTTTGAATATCTTTGTGATATGTGTTGTGTTTTCAAATTCGTAAATATAAAAGTATGAGATTTGTATTTTTAAAGCTATAAATTGAAGCTTGGTGAAAATGAGGGCCTAATCTTGGATTTATGAGAGATTTAACATATTCTTATCTTCACAATTTCATTTATTGAGGTTGGATTGAGAAATGGAAAATTAGGGTTTTGAGTTTTAAGTTAAAGTTATGATGATTTGGGGGTTTTGGGTTTAAAAGGTTGATATGACGAAATTGATGTGATCCATGGTTAAATGGGGGATTATCATAATCTATTGTAAACTCAATTGTATAAATTAATGTGGCACATGTTGATGTCAAGCCAAAGATGTGAGTTTTGTTGAATGAAACTAATAAATTTGTGAAACTGAATCCATATTAGGGTTAATTTAGGTTTGAGCCCTAAAACAATGAAAAATGTGCATAATGGAAGTATATATAATGATGTAGGTTTGGTGAGAAGAACCTTTAGGGTTGGACTCGCGTGTATGTGATATGGGTTTGGTGAGAGGAACCATTTGGGTTGGACTCACATGTGTGTGCTGTATTATGATATATTGAAAAAGGACCGATTTGTGGATCCAAGGGGTCGTTTAAGGTTGAGCACGAGTTGCTCCTCGGTGAAAGACCGAAAAACTGTGTAGATTGGGTTATCTTCCCGCCGGCTAGTGAACAGGGAAAGGACGAGTCGTGTCGGAGCATAGCACGTTCTGTTACTTCATGGGGCCTGTGGTCGAGTTGAGTGTAACATTACGGGGGTCTATACGCTCGTCCGACGCCGGTGCCTATGTTTTGAACCATGAGTTGGTAAAGTGTATAAAAGTGCTAACAAAGTGTGTGTATTGGCGTGCATTGGGGTGTGTTGTAAACAATCGGGCTGGTAAAACATTCATTAAAAAATGGAACAAACGTGAAAACATGTTTGGATAATAAAAAGAGATGAGATGTGTTTGGTTAATTAAGAATGGTAAATTGGATGATTTCAGGGAAACTAAGAAGTATGGAACAATAACCATTTCTATATAAAACTCGATTATACAAAGGTAATTTATTTTGGGGAACAAATAAGCTATTTTGATCAAATTTGTGTGTGCACCTTGCATAACTATCTTCACATACCATGCATGTATTCGGGGTTAGTCTTGTTCCTACAAGTTTCGGCTCATGTTGTTTAACAACAATTTAGGTGATAGCGGGAAGAAGCTCATGGACTGAGACGATGGTTGTTGGGCCCTTGGCGTAGTGTGTACGATTGTTTCCTTTCCTTTGGGATAATCAGTCATTGAGAGTTGGAATTGTATTATTTATTTATTTTTAAATATTCAGAATATTGTAATTGAGGGTTGAAATCCCGTATTGTAAGGCCTTAGGGCTACTTTTACTCATGTAGTGCATGCGTGTGAGGACGTTTTTTGTATAACGGTTGAAGACTTTAACTGCTATTTATGATGATTTTTGTTAATGAAGTTTAAATCTTAGTTTTTCATGGAAAGAATGGACATTTTAAGCTTTTATGAGTATTTAAGAGTCTGAAATTCATGTTGCAAGAAGAAGAAGAAATGGTTGTTGTTCTCAGCCTTAGAAAAATTTTCATGGTTTTAGGAAAAGAGGTCTCGGGTACCTGACCGCTCGAGCGGTCAGGAGTCCGCTCGAGCGGGGTTCGCTCGGTATGCTTGCTAGCGAATGTTTAAAAATAAGCTATTTTTAAAGGAGATTTGGACGCAAATGGGTTGTTTAAAGGCAAATTTTTCATAAATATATTCGGATTATATTAAAACGGACTCGAGGTGTTACAAATGGTATCAGAGTTATAGGTTAGAATACCTAAGAGCCGTGGGAATGGTTGATCCGTTACGTGATAGCTTGCATTGATGTGTGACATTCATGTATTGGTGTGTTAGCATGAAATTTCATTGGGATATTTGACATTTACATGCTACGTGATGTTTGTGCATAGAGGTTGGATCTTTGGGATGACGTGTCTTGCCCTTAGGCGTCCGGTCGACTAGTTCGGGGTTCATGTTAGAAAGGTGTTTGGCCGACGTCTATTCTAGCAGGAAATCCAAATGAGTTACCCAGATTGATGTGTCTCTCCTAGGGATCTTCCTCGGTATGTGAATATGTGATTATGTGTTGGTGTGATAAGACTAGATGCTGAGTAGTATATAGCTCTAGAAGATTAAGTTGAGTTTAACCTGGTTGGGTGTTATGATATCCTTGTGATAGGAGTTGTCCTTGATAGACTATGGCAAGTTGTGGTCAAGATTATAGTATAGGTTGTGGATGTGTAAATCGGTGATTAATGGTTGTTGTGAGTGTGAGCTCATGAGATGAGCATGGATTGCGTGGAGTGTGTTGTACTCATGTGGGTTGGGGGGTGACTATAGTTAGTTTTTCGTTGTGTGCTATACTACTAGTGGTTTGATGAATAGGTATGGTAAGGTATTTGAAACCTCTCAAGGGTTGTTTATTGTGGTTAGATATGAAGGGCGGTTTGGGGCGCGCTGAGGATTGTGTACTTCATGAGCCGTGCTATGTCTTGAGCTGTACTATGTCATAAGCCGTGTACTTTGAGATTGGGTTTGGACGGGAGCATAGTGGACTGGAGCGTAATAATCACCAGTGCAAGGTGGATTAGAGATTCTGAGCTTAGACAGTGTTTGAGAATGTTCCTTCCCCTATGGGGTGTTATTAGTGACCACAATGGTACTTGTGATTTGAAGGTCTGTGCGATGACCCTTGTGTTTATCTCGTGGCGTGATGCCAAGCCGTATTTCTTATCGTCGATAGGTTGGTTACCGAGTGATATGTATGTGCACATGATGAGATCTATGTCGGAGACAGTTGTTATTTAATGTGTAATGGTTTGAGGTCATTTGGGAAATTTCGCAGAGTAGAGGTTTGTGGCTTGAATGATTGGGGAACTAGATGTAGTGCGAGATATTTGGTAAGTGTAAGTGTATGAGGCTGGTAGAGCCTGAGATGGATGTTATTAAAGGAGTTGGCTTGGTTGTCTTAGGATGACGTGTCAGTAGGAATAGATCTCTTGAGAGGATGATGTTGGTGGTTTGTGACCTGCTGTAAGGTCTAGGAATGGTGGTGCTGTTCCACCTAGAATTGGGAGGTGAAGTTTGTTTGGTTTCGGTTGTGGATAGTCTTTTTCATGTTTGGATATCTGTATGCCTGGATGGAGCTACGGTGTGAGTAGTCTCAGATCTTTTGTGAGACGACGTGTTCGCTTTAGTGTTTCTCCCCTACAAGTACTAAGTGCATGAAATTTGAGAATTCGTGGCAAGTGTTAATGGTTTGATTGATTTAGTTGCTTAATTGATATGTCTTGAATGTAATGTTCCTTGAAGAAATGGAAGTTGTTTATGATTGAATCTGCTGTATAGAGATGGTTGTGCTATCTTGCCCTTGGAGGTGAAATGTGGAGTGGTGAAATTTGACGATGTACTGTAATAGCTTGAGTGAGGTGGAATTGGTGGGCAAAAGTCGTGGGTCCAAAGGGGTATGTAATCATTTTTATGCACGGGTTGCAGAAGTATGGGTGATGTTCGTATAGTCATGAGGAGTTAAGGATAACTCTGGGTGAAAGGTTTCTATTTCGGCCAACTTCGATTGAGTGCTTTACGCTTTCTTTTGTGGGTGTGCATGAGCTATGAGCTCGAGACGGTAATGTGGTTGTTGTTTACCCGTTAGGGAGTTGTATTAGTGTAACGCAATCTTGTAAAGAGAAACCTTGGGATAACGTAAATGGAAGGAACTATGTTTTTCTGAATACTCGGTGATGGGCTTGTGAACGTGTGAGACGCGTCACGTGGAGGTAAAGAAGTTAAGAGGAATCAAAGGGTATGAACAGAGTTTAAATTTGAGAATTGAATGGGACGAGTGATATGCTTGTTATGATTGGGGTCGATGACATTTGCATGATAGTAGTTGATGGTGATGTAAGGACAGATGGATAGTGTTTTCTTCAACGAATTTGGAATGCGATAGTATTGGGTGAGAACTTTTGGTCGACCTTTTCTTTTTCCCGAGGCACAGAGGGAACTATCTTGTGGCCTGTTGTCTTTCGTGAGCTATTTCACCTTTGTTTGACATAAATATCAGGATCCTAAGTGATTCGTGGCTTGGTTGATTTCTAGAAGGAATCCCCATAGATTCTATGCCTTGTTGTGATCCTTAGGGTTGTGCCATGCAAGCTCGTACCACTATGATCGAATGATTGTAGGATTGATTCCTCGTAATTTCCTGGTGAAGAGTCGTTTGTTCTGTTTCATAAGCATAAATGTTTGGATCATGCCCATTAAGATATTAGATTGATAAGCCTGAGGAATTCATCCACCATTAACGGGAGAATTAGCATTGAGACTTATAACTTCTGTGTGCGGAGGTTAGATGAAAATTGATTGATGGACGCATATAATGGGTATTCTAGTTTGTGCTGGAATCTTGATATCCATGGTCCTTGTCAGTTACCAATGTGATTTGTGCTGAACCTTTTGCAATTGTGCTATTCGCCTGGTATGGTTTTGATAATTTGTCATGAGTTTCAGTTCGTGTTCTGTTGATGTGGAAGTTGCTCGATTTGCTCAGAGTTGATGGTAGGGTGCCCAATTAGGAAATGAGACAAGCTATAGAGAATAGAGTTGAGAGTATCAAGATAATGTAATAAAGGTGTGAGTCACAATAAATTTGATATTGAAGAGACAACATCAGGGTGATTTGTTTGAGTTAACAGGTTCGTCAGATACAGAATGGAATGATCTTATTTGTATGGAAGAAAATTGAATTTTCTTATAAGGGTGCTTAGGTTCGATTGATGAGTAGCATGGGCAGTGTAATGTGATAAGTTGGTGTTGATGTGTTGAAGAGATAAGTGTATGAGCACGGGTGTTAGGAGAGTAAGAGAGTGGCATGCGAATTGAGTAATGTGGTTCTTTCATGGTACGTCGTGAGTGGATAGAATGTTCGGAAAAGTTGCGTATAAGATGAAACTGTTTAAAGCAAGAGGTGGGTCTTGATTGGTTGTAGGATGGGAAAGATATGAATAGATTGAGTGACGTTGGTGAGTGATCAGAGAATCACGTGTTGGTACTATCAGATAGAGGATTGTTATGTGTGTGATGTGAATACGAAAACAAGGTACGAGCATACATACAGGTGTTGACGGGCAGCGTCACTAGTAGTTGTCTGGAACTAAACAACTGATTAAGTATTAGATGTAAATTTGAAAAACCGATACACGCAGTATGAGTAAAGATAAATGTTGTATGGGATTCATTGCAAGGATGAGAAGTTAACTGAGAGTTAGTGGTTTAATGGTGGAATGTGGACTTACAAATGTACTTGATGATGTGGTCTGGGACGTGGTTGGATTTGTGTAGAAAAGAGTACGCAAGTAGAAGATTGTGTTTGTATTGCGTTAATGACCTAAGTGACTCAAAAGGAGTTCGTGTGACCGTGGGGATCTGAATAGCTATGGTGATGGAGTGATAACCTTCATTGTTTGAAACCTTGAGAATGGCGATAATATGACACCTGGTGTTTTCGTGATATGAGAAGTTATGGTTTGTGAGCAAAAAAAAAAGGGACAGTAAAGGATTGACAAGGGGTGGAGGTTTATACCGGACGTTTTACATGTGTTCTTTGGGAATTTGGATGACCTACGTGAATTTCTTTCTTTGAAGCTGAATGTTTGTTGTTTCTGCTTGGGTATGGGCTAGTTTGCGGCAGTTCATACAAGATTGCAATCGTTATGAATAGATGTGGAATGTATTGAAACCAGTACGACTTATGGATTAGTCTTGGTAATACGCATAATCATTTGGGTTGGTCACATCTGGGATGGGTGGCGTCTCAGTGACTCGGTAGTATGAGTTGGATCTCGGTTCGACAACGTTAGGATAACCCATGTGTTAACGAGACAGTGTGTGTGAGAACAATTCACATGGGTGCTGGTCGGTTATCAACGACAAGTTAGTTGACCCAAGTTATAGTGTTAAATTTCGAGAACAAAATTCCCTAAGTGGGGGAGATTGTAGTGACTCGGCCCCTTTTTATTTTAAGAATTTAATTAAAACCTTGTTTTGAGACCTCCGGTGGATTTGAGACAAGTGTTAATTTGGAGGGAGAATTTAAAATTTTAATTATGTAATGATGAATGGTAAGGGCCATGGATCATATAGTGTATGAAAATATCGTTGCAGGGCATTTGACTTATGCTTGGGTTCAGTTTTGGCAGCTTCTGTTCAGTTTCGCAATCTGTATTGACCGCTCAAGCGGCGAGGAGCCCGCTCGAGCGGATAGGTGGCGGATAGGTTCTGGAGTGGGACCACTCGAGCGGTGGGGGTCCGCTCGAGTGGACTGTCGCGGATCATGTGTTTTTAAAAGGTCGTGTGGGGTTTTTTCCTTCCATTCTTTTCCCTTCTCTCTCTCTCTCTAGAGAACATGTGAGGCTAGGGTTTATGATTGGAGAGTGTGGGGGTTCTCTTGATCATTCTTGGGGCGATTTCTTGGCTTCCTCTCGATGGCTCAAACGTTGGAAGCCCGATCTTGGTGTTGGAGATGTTTTTCTCACCGTGCGGTTAAAGATTCTCGTGAATGGAGCTTGTTTAAAGTTTTCTCTTGTGGATCTAACATCCCTAAGGTATGATTTAAGACTTTTTTTGAATATCTTTGTGATATGTGTTGTGTTTTCAAATCTGTAAATATAAAAGTATGAGATTTGTATCTTTAAAGCTCTAAATTGAAGCATGGTGATAATGAGGGCTTAATCTTGGATTTATGAGAGATTTAACATATTCTTATCTTGACAATATCATTTATTGTGGTTGGATTGAGAAATGGAAAATTAATGTTTTCGATTTTGAGTTAAAGTTATGAAAATTTGGGGGTTTTGGGTTTAAAAGGTTGATATGATGAAATTGATGTGATCCATGGTTAAATTGGGGGTTATCATAATCTATTGTGAACTCAATTCTATAAATTAATGTGACACATGTTGATGTCAAGCTAAAGATGTGAGTTTTGTTGAATGAAACTAATAAATTTGTGAAATTAAAGCATATGAGGGTTAATTTAGGTTTGAGCTCTAAAATAATGAAAAATGTGCATAATGGAAATATATATAATGATGTGGGTTTGGTGAGAGGAACTTTTGGGGTTGGACTCACGTGTATGTGATATGGGTTTGGTGAGAGGAATCATTTGGGTTGGACTCACATGTGTGTGTTGTATTAAGATATATCGAAAAAGGACAGATTTGTGGATCCAAGGGGTCGTTTAAGGTTGGGTACGAATTGCTCCTCGGTGAAAGACCAAAAAACTGCACAGATTGGGTTCTCTGCCCACCGGCTAGTGAATCGAGAAAGGACGAGTTGTGTCAGGGTATAGCACGTTCCATTACTTCATGGGGCCTGTGTGGCCGGGTTGAGTGTAACGTTTCAGGGGTCTATACGTTCGTCCGACGCCGGTGCCTATATTTTGAACCACGAGTTGGTAAAGTGTGCAAAAGTGCCAACAAAGTGTGTGTGTTGGCGTGCGTTGGGGTGCATTGTAAACAATCGGATTGGTAAAACCTTAATAAAAAAATGGAACAAACATGAAAACATGTTTGGATAATAAAAAGAGATGAGATGTGTTTGGTTAATTAAGAATGGTAAATTGGATGATTTCAGGGAAACTAAGAAGTATGGAACAATAACACTTTCTATATAAAACTCGATTATACAAAGGTAATTTGTTTGGGGAACAAATAAGATGTTTTGATCAAATTTTTGTGTGCACTTTGCATAACCATCTTCACATACCATGCATGTATTCGGGGTTAGTCTTGTTCCTACGAGTTTCGGCCCATGTTGTTTAACAACAATTCAGGTGATAGTGGGAAGAAGCTCATGGACTGAGACGATGGCTGTTGGGCCCTTGGCGTAGTGTGTACGATTGTTTCTTTTCCTTTGGGATAGTCAGTCGTTGAGAGTTGGAATTGTATTATTTATTTATTTTTAAATATTCAGAATATTGTAATTGAGGGTTGGAATCCCGTATTGTAAGGCCTTAGGGCTACTTTTACTCATGTAGTGCATGCATGTGGGGACGTTTGTTGTATAACGGTTGAAGACTTAAACTGCTGTTTATGATGATTTTTGTTAATGAAGTTTAAATCTTAGTTTTTCATGGAAAGGATGGACATTTTAAGCTTTTATGAGTATTTAAGATCTTGTTTGAAGAGTTTGAAATTCATGTTCCAAGAAGAAGAAGAAATGGTTGTTGTTCTCAGCCTTAGAAAAATTTTCATGGTTTTGGGAAAAGAGGTCTCGGGTACCTAACTGCTCGAGCGGGGTTCGCTCGGTATGCTTGCTAGCGAATGTTTAAAAACAAGCTATTTCTAAAGGAGATTTGGACACGAATGGGCTATTTAAAGGCAAAGTTTTCAGAAATATATTCGGATTATATTAAAATGGACACGAGGCATTACATCTTTTCTTAACATGTCATTTTCTTTTGTTAAATTAGAAATCTCATTTTCAGATATTTTTGTTAATTTATCAAATTTAACCTTCAAAATCAGTTTTTCTTTTTTCAAAGATTCAATTTGCAAGGTATGTTCTTTAGATATGTTTTTTTTTTTTCACTTTTGGCATTTTCATTTAAGGTTCTTAAATCCTCAATTTCTTTAGAGAACTTTTTATTTTCATTTTTTAAATTTTAATTTTTCTTTTCTAATTTCAAAAGACTTTTATGTAAATTACATATTTTATTTTTAAGTTTATCATATGATGGCATACAGTAAGATGAACAAGATTTATTGTATGAATTAGAGTGAGAATTTACCTCTTTATCTATGCTTTCCATTAAGCAGAAGTTGGCCATTTCTTCGTCGTTTGAGCTAGTACTTGCCTCGTTTGAATCCGAGTCATCCCATGTAGTTGCTTTCATGGATTTCTTTTTTTTCTTTGAGTTCTTTTTGAGTGAAAGACATTCTAGCCTGATGTGCCCGTCTTGTTGCAATTGTAGCAGGTGAGTGGTTATTTCTTGAAGTTTTGTTTGCTTGAATGTCATTTGTCAAATTTTATGCCTCAGAATCTTCTTGAGAGCTTTTTATCCCTTTTGAGGAATTTGCCGAATCTTCTTGTGATGAGGGTTATGTCATCATCATTGATCTCCTCATCTTCATCACTGGAGGTTTCTTTTGAAGCTTTGAGGGCAATGGACTTTTCGATCTTGCTTTGTTCGTTGAGTCTTTTATTTATCTTGAGCTTGTATGTCAATAGTGAGCCAATTAGTTCATCTAAGGTCATCACTCTTAGATTCTTTACCTCGGATATGGCTATAGCCTTAGCTTCCTAAATAGGTGGCAAGGTTTTGAGTACTTTCCTTAAGAGCTCATAAGATTGGTAAGTTTTTCCAAGTGCATTAAGAGAATTAATAATGAGTAAAACGAGTATACATACTAGATATAGTTTCATCATCATTCATCTTAAAGCTTTCATATTCGCTAATTAGTCTATTAATCCTAGAGTCTTTAACATCTTGCGTGCCTTCATAAGTTCTTCGACGCGTGTTTTCTGTTTTTGGTTTTGCATATTTATATGCTTTTTAGATGTATGATCGGGGTTAGATATGCATGCAGGATTGGTTCCGGGGTCCGTGGGGCATTGCAGTGCAAATTTCATAAAAAAATAGATATTTTCATAGCCTATAAATATCTAGCTTTAGATATTTTGGAAAAGATATTTTTATAACTTGGTGGCTAAATTTTCTTTTTCCAAACCAAAAGCTCTGCCTTCTCTCTAACTTCTCGGGGGCCCGAGGCTTGATTTTCGACGATTCAACAACGGACCCTTGATATTGGCACGGTGGGCTACGCGTTCATCCGAACAGAATTTCATTTTGACAAAGGTCAATTTTGTATGTGGTTCGAGACGTCAAGTTTTTAACTCAACGAGGTAGGATCTTAGACTCTCATGTCTTATAAAGGTGCTACGTGTAATCGTGTGTGTTTTTACCATTTAAAAATGCATGGAAAGTTTGTTTATAAGTTAGATTTTGATTTAAAATCGTTGTGGGTGTTTTTAGTTGGATGGAATCGAGTTTCGAGTATTTCTTTTGAGGTTTTGTGGTAGTTTTGGGCTTGCGTATGTTCATGGGTTCTTAAAGGGGTGTTTGGATGGTTTAATTTGGGGTTGAGAAGCTTATTCCGTAGCTAGGGTTTGCTTTTCGCCGTTGTCGAGTTCCTTGGTTTAAGAATCTGAATTTTTTTCTTTTGTGTTGACACATTTTGTCGCTGGTGTAGACACTTTTGCTTTCTACATATGTTGCTTAAACTCTCGGTTCTTTTGGGTCGACACCTCTACTGTTTGTGTCGACATCTCCGCTGTTAGTGTCGACACCTTTTCTGTTTATGTCGACACTTTCGCTATTAGTGTTGACATATTTTCTGTTTGTGTCGACACTTTTTCTGTTTGTGTCGATACTTTCGTTGGTTGTGTTGAACCTGTTTCTTTGGTCGTGTTGGAGCCTTAGGGGTTTCTTTTGGCCTTGTTAGGCCTGTGTTGGTTCGTGTTGGCCGTGTTAGGCGTGTGTTGGTCTGGGTTGTGGTGTGTTGGTGGTTGGGTCCTTGGTTTTCGATTGGTTTCCTATGATATTCAGTTGATTAATTATGGGATTAGTCGACTGAAATACTGTTGAATTCTTTTTGGGGTTCGGTTGGTCGTGTTGTGGTTTTAGAGGTCATGTCGTGACCCCGGGTGTTTGTTTAGGTGTCGTCCTCGGGGTGACGGCATGGCTAGATGTCAGTTGTTGGGGCACAGTTGTGTACGTCGTGGTTGGGTATGGAGCGTGTTCGGGCTCATGGCACCTTTGGAGGAAAGGTGGTGTTTTGTGACCTCATGGTTTGAGGGGTTTAGCGTTGACCTTCAGGTTAGGCGTGGTTTTTTATGGGTTCTTGCTTATCCATGTGAGTGGATGTCGAATTGTTTGGCAAGTGGCATCATGATGTGAAGTTATCTATGGCTATGTGCGTTTATAACTAGCTATGTGCATTTATAACTCTATTTATTTATGTACGGAATATGTAAGTGGATTACATGGCTTTGATATCGTTATGTGTAATGTGGCTGCATGCTTTAAAACTTAGAGTTTTATTAGGCATGGATGTAATGGATTTGTGGGGCACATGCATGTGGCGTATGTGGTATGTTTTATGCATCTATATCCTGATTAGGTTATGTATAGGTGTGTTCGGTATTATCCCATAATGTTCAGTATTATTCTTTAGTATTCAGTTTTATCTTGTAATATGCGGTTTTATCCCGTGGTGTGCGGTCTTATCTCGCGGTATGCATTCTTATCCTGTGGTTTACGATTTTATCCCGTGGTATAATCTCGTGGCCGGCGGTTTCATCCCGTGGCATACGGTAAAAATTTACTATTTTACCTCGTGGCTTGGTTTACGATTTTACCCTGTGGTCTATAGTTTTACCCCGTAGTATACGATTTTATCCCGGGAATGTGTGTTTGTGTACGAATCTTTATCTTAGTGATAGGACTGTGGTTGCGGCTTGTGAGCACCGGTTATACGCATCTGTAGTGCGTTCTGTTGAAGTTCAGGTCTCTTAGTCTAAGAGGTTACATGGATTGCATGAACTGCATTGTGGGATGGATAAACTAGATTTCAAATTGTTTTTAAGAGTTGTGTGAATCGCGATCTAAAAACCCTTGTTCAACTATTTTCAAGGCTCGTGTGAGTGAGTCAAAAAATGGTTTATACCCTCGCTTTTCTGTTTGCATGTGAAAATTGTTTTAAAAGTTTGAAAGAAAGCATAAAATTTCACCTCGTTTTTCTAGCATATTTAGCTTATATTGCATGCATTGTCTTGTATCTGCTGGGCTTTGGCTCAAGGTGTGGGATTTGATTTTCTTCAGGTGCTGGTCACATTGGTTGATCTGGAGGTGCCAGAGAGGTGGAAGAGTTGTAGTCTTTTTTTTTTTTCTTTCTATTACATGTATGTTGTAACATATTTTTTTGATGTTGGAACCGTATAATGTATGCCGTTTCGTGGTTATATACAATGCATGCATGGTTTAATTTGAGAGTGTATTCTCGGGTTCGGTGTTATATCTGGTTGTTTGTGGGTGCTTCACATGGCCCGAAGTTTGGGGCATGACGGCTTAGTATCATAGCTCTAGGTTCGAATACCTAAGAGCCGTGGGAAGAGGGTGTATCCCGTGTGAGGTTGATTGCGTGTGCTTGATTGCATGTGTTTAGATGATTTGATAACATGAACGTATTAACATGTTAAGCATGAGCATGATGTGTATATGTGAGCATGGGGGTTAAATCTTAGGAGTGATAGTCTTACCTTTGTGCGTTTGAATTAACAAACTTGGGAGCCAAGTTAGAAACGCGATTAGCTGACGTGATTTCCAGCAAGGAATCTGAGTAGGTTATCCAGATTGACGTGTCATTCTTGTTGGTTCTCCTCGATATGTGGGGTTGTTCAGCATGAACCTATGCAGCTATGTGTTAGCATGCTTATGTGGTTTATGCTATGTGTTGCATCTCATGTTCTATCTTTTTCATATAGACGCGATGTCTGCCAGACGAGGGTGAGGCCAAGGTCGAGGCCATGGTCGTGGTGTTGGCCAAGGGGATGTTTCTATCCCTGATGTTGGGGATTCAAATGCTCCCCTGGGACCGATGGACGCGACAGAGTTGTTGTGTGTGCTGTTGGGTTCTATCCAGTAGTTGGTTAGAGGTGAGATTGTTAGGGAGAGAGAGGGAGTACCTGAGGCGACGACTACAGTAGCGATGCGGGAGTTCAGGCACATGGATCCACCTACCTTTGCGGGAGATCCTGATCTTATTGTGGCGATAGAGTGGCTGGAGTTGGTGACTTGGATCCTGAACATGTTGCAGATTGAGGAGGATGAGTTACGGGTTTCCTTTGCTACTTTGTAGCTGAGGGGTGCTACTCATACGTGGTGGAAGTATGACAGGACCATTGTGGGAGCCACATAGACAGCCTTTACAGGAGTGTTTCTAGAGAAATACTTCCTGACTTCGAAGAGGGATTTGTACATGGAGGAGTTCTACACTCTTACCTAGGGGGCCATGGATGTTATATAGTATGAGGCTAGGTTTACGAGCTTGTCCAGGTTTGCACCAGAGTTGGTGAGCACAGACGAGCTGCGATCTATGAGGTTTGAACAGGGCTTGAGGCCAGCGATCAGGGAACGTGTAGTTGCGAAGGGACTTCGTGTATTCACAGAGCTGGTGGAGGCAACAGCGAGGGTGGAGATCACTATGACTGAGATCCGAGCTTCCAGGGAGGCCAGGATACCTAAGGGTGGGACAGAGGCGCAGACAGATGTGCGTTCTAGCAAGAGGCAGAGGTCCTCTGGTCCTAGCTTTCATCCATCTGGACCACAGCAGTTCTCTACACCAGCACCATTAGTGGCTTCGTCATGGAGGCCAAATCAGAGGGAGGTTAGATGTTATTGATGTGGACAGCCGGGGCATCGTGTGCCAGATTGCCTGCAACCGAGGCAGTATCTGGATTCACATTTGAGGCAGTCTCAGAGTTCCATACTAGATCAGTTGCAGGGGACGGTGCTGCCAATTTGTTATAGATGTGGTCAAACGGGACATATTCGCAGGACTTATCCCTAAAGAGAGGGTGCGCCGAGTATAGGGGCACACCAGAGGGTTCGTATGTGCAGGAGCGACAGCAGTATCCTACGGTTCAGACTTCCTGGATGGCAGGTGAGAGTATGTTAGTTTAGTCGGTTCGACAGCCGATAACGCTGAGTTATAGTGGACAGGGCAGAGCAACATTACCCCAAGCATATTCCATCATAGCTCCTAGTTCTTCCAGGGCACCAGTTGTGCCGGATGATGCAGATATGCCTTCAGCAAGCAGAGGTACTTTCCAAGTATGCTGACTTTGGGTAAGTTCTTCATTGTATCTGTTTGGGTGTTGATGATGGATTCCGTGGGTGGTGTGTTTTGTTGACGCAGTGACTGATGCGGATGTGAGGTTGGGGTGAGTTGTAGGTCCCGAGTCTTTGAGATAGTTAGCCATTGTTTAGGATGTCTGACCTTGTTTGACTATATCATAAGAATGGTTTGGCTGACTATCTCGTATACCTGTGTTTATTGCGATCGACAGTTTACTTTCTTTTGATCTTATGTTGAATTTCGAGGGCGAAATTCATTTAATGGGGATAGATTTGTGAGACCCTAATTCATTTTCTTTTTTGACGTTTTTTGACGCGTATTTTTTGTTTTCAATTTTGCATGTTTATATATACTTTTTAGATGCATGATCGGGGTTAGATATGCATGCGGGGTTGGTTCCTGGGGTCGTGGGGTGTTACGGAGCGATTTTTTTTTTAAAAAAAGAAGATATTTTTGTGACCAATAAATATTTAGATTTAGATATTTTGAAAAAGATATTTTCATAACTTGGTGGCTAAGTTTCCTTTTTTCAAACCAAAAGCTCTACCTTCTCTCTAACTTCTCGGGGGCCTGAAGCTCAATTTTTGACAATCCAACAACGGATCCTTGCTATTGGCACGGTGGGCTACGTGTTCATCCGGACAAAATTTTATTTCGACGAAACTCGATTTTGCACATGGTTCGAGAAATTGAGTTTTTAACTCAACGAGATAGGATCTTAGACTCTCATGTCTTATAAGGGTGCTACGTGTAATCATGTGTGTTTTTATCATTTCAAAATGCATAAAAAATCAGTTTATAAGTTGGATTTTGGTTTAAAATCGTTGTGGGTGTTTTTGGTTGGATGGAATCGGGTTTTGAGTGTTTCTCTCGAGGTTTTGTGGGAGTTTTGGGATTGTGTACGTTCGTGGGTTGTTAAAGGGGTGTTTGGATGGTTTAATTTGGGGTTGAAAAGCTTATTCCGTAGCTAGGGTTTGCTTTCTTTCGTCGCCCAGTTCCTTGGTTTAAAAATCTAAATTTTCTTCTTTTGTGTCGACACATTTTTTATTAGTGTTGACACTTTTTGTCACTGATATCGACACTTTTCTGCTGGTCTCGACACTTTTGCTCTCTGCATATGTTGCCTAAACTCTCGATTCTTTTGTGTCGACACCTCTACTGTTTGAGTCGACACCTTTTCTGTTTGTGTCAACACTTTCTCTGTTAGTGTTGACACATTTTCTATTTGTGTCGACACATTTTCTATTTGTGTCAACACTTTCACTGGTTGTGTTGAACCCTTTTTCTTTGGCCGTGTTAGAGCCTTAGGGGTTTCTTTTGACCTTGTTGGGCCTGTGTGGGTTCGTGTTGGCCATGTTAGGCGTGTGTTGGTCTGGGTTATGATGTGTTAGTGGTTGGGTCCTTGGTTTTTGATTCGTTTTCGATTGGTTTGCTATGGTATTCAGTTGATTAATTATGGAATTAGTTGACTGAAATATTGTTGGATTCTTTTTGGGGTTCGATTGGTCGTGTTGTGGTTTTGGGGGTCGTGTCGTGACCTCGGTGTTTGTTTAGGTAGCATCTTTGGGGTGACGTGCATGGCTAGATGTGGGTGGTTGGGGTACGATTGTGTACATCGTGGTTGGATATGGAGCGTGTTTGGGCTCATGGAACCTTTGGAGGAAAGGTGGTGTTTTGTGACCTCGTGGTTTGAGGGGTTTAGCATTGACCTTCGGGTTAGACTTGGTTTTTTATGGGTTGTTGGTTGTCCATGTGAGTGGATATCGAGTTGTTTGTCGGGTGGCGTCATGATGTGAAGTTATCTATGGCTATGTGCATTTATAATTAGCTATGTGCATTTATAACTCTATTTATTTATGTATGAAATATGTAAGTGGATTACATGGCTTTGATATCG
The DNA here is from genome assembly GCA_034768845.1 of Heliamphora exappendiculata. NCBI lineage: Eukaryota > Viridiplantae > Streptophyta > Magnoliopsida > Ericales > Sarraceniaceae > Heliamphora > Heliamphora exappendiculata. The sequence continues at coordinate 50,156 of JAOTRH010442639.1, forward strand.
TTATGTGTAATGTGGTTGCATGCATAAAAACTCAGAGTTTTATTAGGCATGGATGTAATGGATTTGTGGGGCACATGCATGTGGCGTATGTGGTATGTTTTATGCATCTAAATCTTGATTAGGTTATGCATAGGTGTGTTCGGTGTTATCCCGTAATGTTCAGTATTATTCTTTAGTGTTTAGTTTTATCCTGTAATATGCAGTTTTATCCCGTGGTGTGCGGTCTTATCCCACGGTATGCGGTCTTATCCCGTGATTTACTATTTTATCCCGTGGTATAATCTCGGGGTCGGCAATTTCATCCTGTGGCTTGGTTAAAGATTTTACCCCGTGGTCTATGATTTTACCCCGTAATATACGATTTTATCCCATGAATGTGTGTTTGTGTACGGATCTTTATCTTAGTGTTAGGATTGTGGTTGCGGCTTGTGGGCGCCGGTTATACACATCTGTACTGCATTCTGTTGAGTGAGTGAGTCAAAAGATGGTTTGTATCCTCGCTTTTCCGTTTGTATGAGAAAATTATTTTAAAGGCTTGAAAGAGAGTCTAAAACCTTACCTCATTTTTTCTAGCTTGTATAGCTTATATTGCATGTATTGTCTTGTATCTGCTGAGCTTTGGCTCAAGTTGTGGGATTTGATTTTTTTCAGGTGCTGGCACTCTGGTTGATTTGGAAGTGCCGGAGAGGTGGAAGAGCTGTAGTCTTCCATTTTGTTCTTTCTGTTACATGTATGTTGTAACATATTTTTTCGGTGTTGGAACCGTGTAATGTATGCCATTTGGCGATTATATACATGCATGTATGGTTTAATTTGATAGTGTATTCTCTGGTTGGATCTTATATTTGGTTGTTTGTAGGTATTTCACGTGACCCGGAGTTTGGGGCATGACATAAGTAATTTTTAATTTTTTTAATATTTTTTTTGTACTTTTACATTTCATTATTTATTTATATTCGTTAGCATCTAAAGCACAATACAATGCATCCATAGCACTAGAGTTTTTTTTGCAGTTGTTTCATATTATTTTCATTGATTTTTTCTTATGGTTTAGAAACTTCTTTAACTTTTACAGTTTTGGTAGAAGTGAAGTTACCTTGCACGATTACTCTCCAAGCCCTCCAATCCATGGTTTGAATGAAAATTCTCATTTTTTGCTTCCAAAAAATATAATTAACACCACAAAAGATTGGAGGCTGTATGAAGGACTGACCCTCTCCAGAAGAGGATACACCAATACCTGGCATAGATCTTTTTCACAAAAACTTATTAAGAATAATGTGATTTGCTCTGATACTAATTAATAGTATATGTGTAATCCCAAGAGGGGGTGAATTGAATTTTAAAAAAAAAATTGTTCAAGTATTAGAAACAAAGTATAACTTTTAAGTCACTTATAAGCAAGATACTTTAATTCACAAGTATATTTTGAAATATATTTTCAAGTTAGAAGATTAAAGTATAAGTAGTTTTTAATTAGCTTATAAATAAGATTCAAAACATTTTGATAGAAGATTTAAGTGCAATATTTAAAACTTTTGTTTGAAGATTAAAATGTAAGTGTATTTTAATTTTAATTCACAATATTACAATATTCAAAACTTCCTTATTTTAAAAACATAAAATACAAAAATAAATTTTAATACAGAATAATTTAAGTGTAAAAGATGTGTGTGATGCAATAATGAACAATAATATAATAAAGATAAAAGTAAGCAAAATAGAAGAACGACACCGCAATTTTTATAAGGTTCAGCGCAACGACCTACGTCCTTTCCTCATGCTAACCGCTATGAGAATTTCTTACTACTTCTCCTTCAATAGGCGGAGCAGTCTCTCTTGAGAATGTACCATTCTCAAGTATTCCAATCCTTGTAGGCGGATTAGTCTCTTTTTGAGAAAGACATTTCTCAAACACAAATGAATAACAAGAATGTGTACAAAAAAATGCTCCTATGATGAGCAAATGAGTATAAGAATTGAAAGCACTAGCTCACTTCTCAAAAGAATATGTCAATGAAGCTCAATAAGAAATCGAATGCTCTTTTCTCTCAAGAATCGATTGAAAAGGCAAGAGTTTTGAAGCACAATGAAGTAGGAAATAAGAGAGAATGTTTGAGAGGCTTTTGATAATTGAAACAAGAGCTCAAAGGCCCTATTTATAGGCCTCAATCCTGGACTAGCCATTGGGCTATGTATGGTAATGTCAAACTAGCCGTTTCATCCAAAATTTGATTTTTTGGCCTGTTCAATCGACTGGAAAAGCTCGTTCGGTCGACTTGACTAGCATTCAGTCGATCGGAGCTAAAGCTCAGTCGGTTGGACTGTGTTGAATCTCAAAGCTTTATTTGATAGACCATTTTCAGTCGACTGGATTTAGTTCATTAGTCGACTGGAGCGCAGGAAGTCCAAAATATTGATTTTCCAAATAGTTTTGATCACTTTATGTTTTGAAAAAATATTTTAAAGATATTTTTGGAATCCTATGAGCTTCAAAAACATATATCCATGAGTTTTAGTGAATTTACGTAGGTCCTAATAATACATTTAAAATTCTTCACTTCTTAAAGTTCTTCAACCTTTTATCCTTCGTCTTGTTCTCAAAGCTTATCGCCAAAGTGTTTGAAATTTTCGTCATGGCTTCCACTTTTTGTATGTGCTAAATGTATATTTCCTGTAAACTCAATTTGCACAATTAGATACATAGATTTTTTATTATCAAAATGGTAATTGAAACCTTGTTAGGCCAACATATGAAACTTTTCTTCAGCTTCATGCGACAAGAACCTGTTTATGTCGTACTGAGTCTGGGATCTCTCAGCAATCTTCTTGGTACGGGAAAGCATGATCCTGTGGAATACATCAAAATCGACATAAATTAGATACAAATTATAAACCCACTATCATTGCAAAGCAACAAGAGAATTATATAAGCAACATAAATAGTAGTCGCATGGTAACAACTGTAATTATGCTGTAGATTACATGAACACTGGATAGGATACATTCACACGGATGTAACAGGCATAAAGCAAAACCTCAAAGCATTAATAGAAGATAATAACAAGCCAAGTATGAGAAATATATCCTAAAGTGGAAAGAAATTTAGACAATCATTTAGCACCAGTGTTGATCAAGCGATGTCCTGGGAAAGAGATGAAGCATAAAGTCTAGTCCGCTCGAGCGCTCAGAACCCCGCTCGAGCGATCCCATGGTAAACCCTAAGTGCGATGCCTACAATGATCTTGCTCTCATAATACAACCAAGCTTGCATGCTGATGGGTAAAATATGTGATAAACATCAGAAGAAACAAAACAAAACAAGCGTGCACAAGCACACACCATAAAACGAAACCCTAGGTGTGAAGCATATGCCGAAAACGAACCGACTAACACAAAAAAAAATTGAGAAGAACAAGGGGTTAAGGGTGTAAACCGAATCATATCCAAGAGCAAGGCACTAGATATTGGCCAGCACATGAAATCAATGCACAAAATAAATCAAAACGAAACCCTAAGGAGAGCAACGACGAATAGACGGTGTAAGTGGTGGGATGAAACACTTACCTGATGTATGAGAATGAAATCGAGCCTCCAGGGGAGAGATGAATCCAAAGACTAGACAAGAGAAAACGTCACTAATAGATTTGAGAGAAAAATATGAAGGGTTTTGAGAAAACCAACCGGCGCTCTGTTTTTATTAAACTGGTTCGCGACAAGCCACTTGAGCACCCAATACCTTGCTCGAGCGATGGAAGGGTAGAAGCTAACCCCGCTCGAGGGCATAGAGGGCCGCTTGAGCGGTGCATAAGCCGAGACAAACCTAATGAAGCAAGTCATAGATCTTGAGAGGAAAACTTGACATAGGCATCTTACAACTCATATTGAAAAAAAATATTAACAAACAAAATCATACAGATCAGAGAAATCCAACCATGAAACATAGAAAAATAAAATCACAAAAACCTGTTCAGTAGAACTGATATAAGATGTACTTCAAACTTTTAAAAATCATTTTCAGGTATAATAGTTATAATATGAGTGATTAATATATATTAGACACAACTGAATGGTAGTCAAATCACACATATTACAGTTAAACTAAGTAAAGTCCCAATGTATATTTGTTGAAGAAGTACGAAAGCTCCATCTCACAAACAACTAAAGATATAAAAAAAATTATGCTATTTTATGGCAACTTTCACACTAATACGAACGAAAAAATAAGGTTCGCATAGGTAGCCATTTCTAGTAGTGTTAAGGAGCAGTTGCAAACATGGCGGCTGACACACTAACATGAACGAAAAAGCATGGTTCAGATAGGTAGCTATTTTCACAAGCAAGACAGAAGATAGCATAAACTGAAGTTTGCAATTCATAATATAAACAATAATCCCATATAAACAACTGATAATGCTTTTCATGACCACAAAATCATATACCAATCATTCACAACCATAAAGTGTTTTAAAAAACAATCAACAACATTCACAACACACAAGACACAGATAAACAGAAAATGAATGTATATTTTTCAGGTATAACTTCTCATTCTAAAAAGGGACTTCTTTCTTTTCTTCTTTTTCTTCTCTTTATTCTTCTTTTCTCTTCTCCCCTTTTGTCATCTTCAAAAGAGGGGGGGTCACAGGTCGTCGAACTGCTTCTTGTTCTCAACTACCTTTTTTTCTCTCAACTGCTCTTTCTTTTGCTTCTAGAGATCTCTCAGATGTCTTCTCTTAGGCTTCCAATGCAGCGAGGGTGGCTGCAATGGCCAAGTTAGCTTCTCTTTTCAAACGGGCTTCCTTTTCAAATTTTGTTTTCTTGTGTTACACCCCGCTTTCGCAAGGTACTCAACCTGTGCAGTGGGGTATGATCCCGACGCAGACCCGGTGGCCTCGGGATAAGACCAGGCTTCAAACATAAAAAGAGTCAAAAACTTTTGCTTTAAACAACCACAAGCCATCATAAAAGGAAATGGATAAACATAAGTTTCAAGGGATACAATATCCCAAGGGCATACATTGCTTCTTAAAACAACATAACCTTCAGTTCTCATCGTATGATGTTTTACCAAGTGCAAGACTAAACAAAAGAAAACTAAACCAAAATAACGTCTGACATCAGCTTTGAAGCTACAAGACAACGCCTGCGGTGGACCAACTCCTAGCTATTTCTGTCATCTGCAACCACAAAGGTTACAGAAAAGTACGCTTAGCATTATCATGAACAGAATAAAGACAATTACTTAGTTAAAAATAAATGAAAAACACTTTATGAAAACAGTTCATCATACTTGCCTCAAAAAGCATAGAAAATATCACAAGTTATATAAAATTTTCTCAATATGGAAAAATATATCTTGCCTCAACTGTCCAATTTAACAAAATCACTTTCCCATAACGCAACCCAAACCTCAATAGTGTCTAAGTAGTCGTCAACCTCACGGCCGAGAGTTCCAATGATGCTGAAATCTCAATTCACAATGCACGGATGACAACGTGATAAAATGAGAATCACTCTCCACCAAGCACGAGTGTATGTGCTGTAACCTGTGGCTCAGTCCAAAAGCCTTTAAGACAAAAACTCCTGCTTAACGGGAAACCTCCTTTATAGGGACAAATTTAAAAATTCATAGTTGGGTAATCTTTCCTGACGGGATATAAGGGGCCAAAAACCATTATAACTTGGCACTTTGGAACAACAATGCAACATTGACAATATTTTATAAAAACATCTTTGGTACACATGTTTTTTCAAAAGATCATGAATAGCACATTTGAATTCAAAATATCATCACATTTCATAATATGCTATCATTCATCTTAACTTGTCATAGTTCAATACATGCACATCGAAGAATTTTAAAGCATCATTCACAAATTTATGTTCAAGATAATGGTTAAACACTATCACCTTATCTTATGCGTGCAAGAAATCGAGACTTCACCAAAACGCTAGACTTGACCCTAGGGAACAAATCCTCCATACATAGCAAGCAAAAGCATAGCTTAACCGTAAAAGCGGGATTCTATGCTTTAGAACGTGAAGCACTAAAATAATTCAAACCTTTAAATGTTTCTACAATTTTAGGGACCACGGTTATACCTCCTTTTTAGGAATAAAAAACACTAAGCACATGCTCAAACCTTAGCTTGTTTAAGGATTTAACTTGACCGTTTTTATCATTTTCTTCTAAAAATTTGGTAACTTAATTACAATTTGCAGTAAGTTTTTGAGGTACCTAAACCTTAAATTTGGTTAAGATTTTTAGTCACATGTTATATTAAAATATTCTTCACAACTTTTATGAAGGGCACATAGGCTAATTCCTAAGGCTCTAAGGTGATTTAACCTTCGCAAGTGAAAACGGGTCAGTAGCACTTTAAAATATGCTCAGAAAAGGTCCTTAGATGGTCACGGGTTTGGGGTATGAAAATAGGTCATTTCAAACTAAATTTTGGATATGTTTTAGGTCAAAATGTCCCCCATATTTCTTACGAAGAGTGCTTAGGATGGTTTTTAATAAAATATTGGAGAAACAACTCAATTAAGAAAATGGGTTAAGTCAGCATCTCAACACTCAGCAGAGGTAAACTTCTAATAAAAACAATAGAGAGTTAAAAAATTATTTCAGGGACTAAACAGAGGCTAATGGACCTAATATTTGGACAGCATCTAGATTAAAATGTCTCTAACTTTTTCATGAAGTTCACTTTTGGAATAGATCACTAAAAACAGGGGGTTAGGGGTACACAAAAAGATGTGATAGCAACCTATTTTGTTTATTAAACATGAATAACAAATTACAGAGGGGCTTTGACCAACCAAATCTCAACCAAAGAGGCTCAATATTGGTGGGTAACTAGATAAACATGTTGGCTACGACTTTCATGAAGACACCAAAGCTCATCTTTCATTTAAAAATATGATTTTTACCTCTGCAATAGAGGCTGGTCTGTAAATAACATGTTTTGGGAGAAAAGTCACATTTCGAATTTTATGCCCTCAAATAAGTACCAACTAATTTTAAATGAAAGATAATACAAAAACCTAAGTTTGGACATAAAGCACAATCTCATAAGAGTTTTCTATAATTAGTTGTGATTTTTCAAAAATCAGCCTATCAAGTAAAATTTTTAAAAACTTAGACCATGTCACGCCCCAAACATCCGGGTCACGGAAAAACCCACCAAAATACCCATTTAAGAAAATAGGTTTTACAGTTCGAAATCAAAGTATACAACATTTGGATAAAAGTCCCCACAGTTCAACTCTCATAAATTAAAAACATGCATATCATATATCAATAAACATATCGCCAAAAGGCGTACAAAACTAGCCTCAACAGGCATTACATGTGAAAATACATGTACAAAACGAAAAAACTGCAGCAAGTCTTCCATCACCTCTGCAACTAGGTCACCTTATCATGTTCACCTGAAAAGATTTTACAGCAAAATTTCACACCGTGAGCCAAAGCCTAATAGAACGTAAACAGTAAAAACTGTAAAGCAAGCCATGCAATTATATGGTGGGAGTGAACTCGACTACAAAAGCTCAAAATAGGTTTTTCTCTAAAAAATCATCAGTTTTCCACCCTTAAAACTATGCATATAACCTGACAGATATCATGCCACAGTTAAGAAAAAGCTGTAAATAAAACAGTAAGCTCCACTCAGGCCACTCAGCCGAGGAGAAAGATGTAAATGTAGTCCTATGCACTAACTCTGCCACATCGACAAAGATAACAACTATAGACACTCATCCATTACCCTCGACCCTTAGGTTTAGTAATGACAAGTTCTATACGGAGTTACAGCAATAACGCCATTAACAGAGGCAACCGACTTAGTTCAAGGGATCACACCCGAGGGCACTAAGCACCAACACAACCACTTAGTTTACGGGACCACAGCCCGAGGGCTCTAAGCACCCACACAATCTCGTTTACGGGGATTAACCCGAAGGCACATAGGGACCTACTCTATGCACGTTTTTGAACTTACACCGAGGAGTAACAGAAACCCAACTCAACAATACTCACTGTTATGGCACATATAAGGAAAACATTTCAAAAACAACCCGCAAAACAGATACACATCACATGTATACAAAAGGGATCCAATCCATTAACCATGGAGATCGAAAAAAACATGTCAAAACATGATTTTCACCCAAATGCATTTGAAGTTGAGACTCAACCCAGAGGGCTAGCTCTAAACCTTCAACACGTTTCCCAAAACACCATTTTCAAACCATCCTTTTGAAAACTTCTGGCAACCCTTTTGAAACCATAGAATCAAATGAAAACCTCAGATAAACATCGCACGAGGAAAGCTTGAACCAAAACACATCATTTTCCACAAAATGCCAGGTTCAGTCGACTGGACTCACCCTCCAATCGACTGAAAAACACACTAGAAATGAGAACTCAAAACAGAAGCCATTTCAGTCGACAGACCTCCCAGGTCCCGTCGATTGAACCTCTCATATGATGATCCAATCAACTGAACTCATGGGTTCAGTCGACTGAACCAGCCCAGATCATGTTTTGAGCTACGATTTTGGTTTCAAAATCTCAAATGAAGCCTAAAAAACACCCATTTTGATACCTAAAAACATACCCGAGCTCAAGGCTATCATAAACCCTCGAAAGGAATATCTATCTTTCGATTTCATCCAACCAAACGCCGAAAAATAGTTTTTAACCCAAAACCAGATTTGAAACATAAATCACTTTTCATACGTTTTAAAACGGTAGAAACACGTAGTATTACATATAGTACCCTCTAACAGTTATACAGTCTAGGATCCTACTTTGATAAGTTTAAAACTCGACGTCTTGATCCACGTGCAAAATCGAGCTTCGCCCGAAATGGGATTCTGACTGGATGGATGCGTAGACCACGATGCCGATACTAAGGATCAGTAGTTGGTTTATGAAAAACCAAGCCCCGGGCCCCTAAGAAGTTAGAGAGAAGGTAGAGAGAAAATTGGAGGAAACTTAGAAGTTAAGTTTTTAAAATAGCTTTTAGAAAATATCTAAGTCCCGATATTTATAGGCCTCCAAAATATCTTTTTTTTTTAATTTTCAAAATTCGCACGACAATTTTCTACAACCCCAAGAACCAACCCCGCATGCTTAGATAAACTTAAACATGCATCAAAACGCGTAAATCACACATCTTGAAAACATATATGCAAAACACATCATATATACATAAGTCTAAAAAAGAGACGGGTCCGGGTCTCACAACTCTCTCTCTTAAAGAATTTTGCCCTCAAAATTCACAACAAGGTCACGAGGTAAACAGGTATGGGTATCTAGCACGCATCCCAGACTCGAGCTCCCACGTCGCTTCCTCAACCCCGTGATGATGTCATAGGACCTTGACATAAGCAATTGTTCTTCCTCGCAACGTCTGCTTCTTTGTATCAAGAATCCTCACTGGACGCTCCTCGTAAGTGGCATCCTCATCCACCCATAGCTCAGCCCAATCTAACACATGTGACGGATCAGGTTCGTACCTCCGAAGCATAGAAATGTAAAACACGTTGTGCGCAGATGCTAACTGAGGCGGTAATGCCAAACGGTAAGCAACCTCTCCAATCTGGTCAAGAATCTCAAAAGGTCCAATGAAACGCGGTGATAGGTTCCCACAACGATCAAATCTCATCAAACCTCTATGCGGTGAGACATTTAGAAACACGTGATCCCCCACTACAAACTCCAAAGGTCGCCTCCTCTGATCTGCATAACTCTTCTGGTGACTCTGCTCTGTTAGTAGGCACTGGTGAATTGCCGTAACCTTCTCCGTCATCTCCCGTACCGTGTCGGGTCCCAAGACTGTGGTCTCTCCCACATCTGTCCAACATACGGGCGATCTACACGGTCTACCATACAAAGCCTCATACGGTGCCATCCCAATACTGGACTGATAGCTATTGTTGTATGCAAACTCTGCTAAAGATAGATGATCCTCCCATGAACCTCTAAAGTCATGGACACAAGACCTCAGCATATCCTCCAGAATCTGTATAGTCCTCTCTGATTGGCCATCCGTCTGGGGTGAATAGCAGTACTGAACATCAAGCTCGTCCCCAAGGCCTCCTGCAGACTCTGCTAAAAGCGCAAAGTGAAGCGCGGGTCTCAGTCTGAAACAATGGATACTGGCACTCTGTACAATCTGACTACCTCCCTGACATACAAGCTACTCAGTTGTTCTACCGAATCCCTAACTCAGATAAGGAGAAAGTGTGCAGACTTCGTCAACCTATCAACCACAACCCACACAATGTCGTGTCCCCTAGGTGATCGAGGAAGTCCTGACACAATGTCCATCGTGATGTGCTCCCACTTCCACTCTGATATATGCAACGACTGTAGCAATCCTGTCGGTCTCTGATACTCCGCCTTTACTTGCTGACAGGTGAGGCATCGGGAAACAAACTGGATCACATCTCGCTTCATCCCTGTCCAATAGAACTGACGACGTAGGACATGATACATCTTCGTGCCTCCAGGATGCACGGTAAGAAGAGAATGATGACACTCATGTAAAAGATTAGCTCGGCATGACTCTAGCACAAACAACCTGCCTGCCAACCTTAGACTCTTATCAGAACCCACAATCCAGCCTGCTGTATCCTCGCCACTAGCAACGCGGTCTCGTATCATCTGAGCCTCCTGGTCCGCCTGCTGGACCTCTAGTACACGTGCTATCAACGCTGGTCGAGTAACTACAGAAAATAAGGTGGCACCCGTCTCAATCTCCCTGAGGCACAAATCAAACTCCCCAACATCTACAAGCATGTCCCACTCACATATAGCCACAGAAGTTAATGACCCATGAGATCTCCTACTAAGGGCGTCTGCCACAACATTGGCCTTTCCTAGATGATATTGCAAATCAAAATCATAATCCTCCAATAGCTCCATCCATCGTCGTTGGCGCAAGTTCAGGTCCTTCTGCGAAAATAAATACTTTCAGCTCTTGTGATCGGAGAAAACCTCGAAATGCTCACCATACAAATAGTGACGCTATGTCTTCAAGGCGAAGATCACAGCTGCCAACTCCAAATCGTGTGTAGGATAGTTCTGCTCATGCGTCTTCAACTACCGGGAACCATAAGCTACAACCTTACCTCCCTGCATTAGAACACATCCAAGACCGTCATGTGATGCATTGTAGCACACCGTATATCCCAAGCCTCGCTCTGGAATGATCAACACTGGAGGACTGGTTAACCTCGTCTTCAACTCCTGGAAAGCTGACTCACAAGACTCACTCCAAGCAAACACAACTCCCTTCTGCGTCAGGCGTGTCATCGGTGCAGCGAGTACAGCAAAATCCTTCACGAACCGTCGATAGTAGCCGGCTAGACCCAGAAAACTACGTATCTCAAAGACACTCTTCGGTCGTTCCCAACCTGTCACAGTATCAGTCTTTGACGAATCCACAGCTACCCCATCTGTCAACACTACATATCCCAAAAATCTCACCTCAAACATCCAGAACTCGTACTTCTCGAACTTTGCATACAAGCGATGTTCTCTTAAAGTATGTAGTACGATCCGCAGGTGATCCTCGTGTGCCTTCCTGGTGGGTGAATATATCAGAATATCGTCCACAAACACTACCACAATACTGTCCAGATAAGGATGGAAGATCCGGTTCATCAGACCCATGAACGTAGCCGGTGCATTCGTCAGACCGAACGGCATAACCAAAAACTCGTAGTGACTACAGCGAGTCCGAAAGGCGGTCTTCGTTATGTCCTCGTCCCTAATCCTCAACTGGTGATATCCCGACCTCAAATGAATCTTCGAGAAGTAGCTCGAATCTCTCAGCTGATCAAACAAGTCGTCTATCCTCGGCAACGGATACTTGTTCTTCACTGCCACTTGATCTAGCTTCCTATAGTCGATACACAAACGCAAAAATCCATCCTTCTTCTTTGCAAAAAGAGAAGGAGCTCCCCACGACGAGGTACTTGGAAGTATAAACCTTCTATCTAGCAACTCCCGCAACTACACCTTGAGTTCATGCAACTCAGCGGGTGCATAGCGATAAGATGGTATAGATACGGGAGCAGCTCCGGGAACTAGATCAATAGAGAACTCTGCCTCCCGACTCGGTGGCAACTCATACAAATCAATGAGAAATACATCAGGATAGTCGCACACCACCGAAGGTAACTCTCCTCGAATCCCAACTACCTCATCCAACATAAGGGCTGCAAAAAGAGAACCCAGGTTGCCCTGGTCCCGCACAACACCTGGCATAGACCTCAAACCCTCATCCCGGTCTCCCACAAAACAAAAGCAATCTCCCGTCGGTGTACAAATCGTTACTCTCCGTCGATCACCATCGGTAAAGGCACGGTAGGTGGTCAGCCAATCCATCCCTAGGATGACATCAAATGCGGTCATGCATAGAATAACAAGGTCGAACTCTAAACAATGACCGGTGACCTCCAACACGCAGGCTCTATAGAGAATACTCAACTTCACACTCCCACTGACCGAGGTCTCCACGCACATAGTACTACCCAACCAGTCCATTTCCAATCCTAAAGCAGATGCAAAAGCAGATGATATAAAAGAATGCAATGCTCCGGTGTCGATAAGAACACTAGCCCATGATCTGTAAACTAGAAAGGTACCTCTGAATATGGAGGTGGTAGCAGCAGCATCGGGCACGACCGGTGCTCTGGAAGAACTCGGATCTGCAAGAACATAAGCTCTGGCTGGTCCGCTGCGGCTCTGAACTGCCGACTGTCTACCAGACTGCACTAAAGCTCCTCCCTCTACAAAATGGGACGTCTGAGCTCTTAGCTGTGTATTCATCTGTCTCCCCTGGCCTGATGGAGCAGTGGGTGCACCTGCTGTACTACGCATGCTCCTTCCTCCGGGATAGTCCCTACAGATGTGCCCAGCCTGGCCACACTCAAAACATATCACTGGCCTCCTCCCCTGTGCCTGCGACTGTGATTGTGCCTGAACAGGCGCTGCACTCCTGCACTCTGCCGCACGATGTCCTGGCCGCTGGCATCGGTAACAAAGGAGCCCTCTCTGATCTGACCTTCCCATTGAAACTACGGGAGGCGTGGAAGCAGAAGACTGTGGAGGATACGACCCCACTGGATGAGAACTCGGACCAGATGTCTGTCGACGCTTATCCTTGCGTCCCTGAAACTGTGTACGTCCCCCATCTGACTAACCCCTATTGTCCCTGTCTATATGCGTCTCGTTCAAAGTGTCCTCCACTTTCATAGCAGTCTCCACCAGCTCTGTAAAGACCTACATCCTGAATGCTGTCACCCTATCTCAGATAGCAGGCCTCAAACCCCTCTCGAATCATTTCGCACGAAACTCATCGGTAGGTACGATCTCCTGTGCAAACCTGGATAGGCTAGTAAACTCATCCTCATACTCGAGCACTGTCATCGTTCCCTGCGTCAAAAATAGGAAGTCCTCTTTATAGCGATCCCTCAGAGTTGTTGGAAAGTACTTCTCCAGAAATACTTTCGTGAATGCATCCCAGGTGCCTACAACTGTGGTCTTGTCGAACTTCCACCACATGTGAGCACTTCCTCTTAGCTGGAAGGTGGCACATATAACCCTCAGATCATCTTTCTCAATCTGAAGCGAATCAAGGATCCTAGAAACCAGCTCCAGCCACTCTATGGCAACGGTGGGATTGGGATCCCCAGAAAAGGTAGGAGGGTCCAGACGGCGAAACTCACGCATTGCAACTGTCACCCTCGGCTCAGGTACGCTCTCCCTACCCCTAGTGGCCTCAGCCAGTTGCCGGATGGAGCCAACCATCTCACGAAACAAATCTCCCTCAACAATAGGTCCTTGGGACTGGAATGCCCCTCGACCAGAACCACGTCCACGGCCTCGACCTCTGCCACGTCCTCCTCGCATGGACATAACTCTATACGAAAGCAACATAACAGGATAAGAATCCAGACAACATGTTATTGCTAACGTAAAAGACAGATAAGTATGCTAACACATAGCCACGTAATATCATGTCATCACATCTCATATACCGAGGAGAACCAACAAGAAAGACTCATCACTCTGAACAACCTACTCAGATTTCTTGCTATAAATCACGTCTGCGAAATGCGTCTCTAACATGGCTCCCGAGTATGTTAATCCAAACGCCCGAAGGCAAGACTAGTCAATCCTAAGGTCCAACCTCCATACCTACATACACACCGCAAGCTATCATGCTATGTTAGGAAAACGCTGTAACACATGCAATCAAGCACGCATACATCCTCACAAGGTGATGTACCCTCTTTCCCATGGCTCATAGGTATTCGAACCCAAAGATCTGATACCAAGTTGTCACGCCCTAAACATGCGGGTCACGCAAAAGCCCACCAAAACACCAATTTAAGAAAATAGGTTTTACTGTTGGAAATCAAAGTATACAACATTTGGACAAAAGTCCCCACAGTTCAACTCTCATAAACTGAAAGCATGCATCTCATACATGAATAAACATATCGCCAAAAGGCGTACAAAACCAACCTCAATAGGCATTACATGTGAAAATACATGTACAAAACGAGAAAACTACAGCAAGTCTTCCATCACCTCTGCAACTAGGTCACCTCATCATGCCCACCTGAAAAAGTTTTACAACAAAATCCCACACTGTGAGCCGAAGCCCAATAGAACATAGACAGTAAAAACTGTTAAGCCATGCAATTATATGGTGGGAGTGAACTCGACCACAAAAGCTCAAAATAGGTTTTTCTCTAAAAATCCATCAATTTTCCACCCTTAAAAATATGCATATAACCTGACAGATACATGCCACAGTTAAGGAAAAGATGTAAATAAAACAGTAAGCTCCACTCATAAGCTCCACTCAGGCCACTCAGCCGAGGAGAAAGATGTAAATGTGGTTCTATGCACCGACTCTGCCACATCGACAAAGATAACAACTATAGACTCTCATCCATTACACTCGAGTCGTAGGTTTAGTAATGACAAGTTCTATACGAAGTTACAACAATAACGCCATTAACGGAGGCAACCGACTTAGTTCACAGGATCACACCCAAGGGCACTAATCACCCACACAACCACTTAGTTTACGGGACCACAGCCCGAGGGCTCTAAGCACCCACAAAATCTCGTTTACGGGGATTAACCCGAAGGCACGTAGGGACCTACTCTGTGCACGTTTTCGGGCCTACACCGAGGAGCAATGGAAGCCCAACTCAACAATACTCACTGTCACGGTACATCTAAGGAGAACATTTCAAAATCAACCCACAAAACAGATACACATCACATACATACAAAAGGGATCCAATCCATGAACCATGGAGATCAAACAAAACATATCAAAACATTATTTTCACCCAAACACTTTTGAAGTTGAGACTCAACTCTGAGGGCTAGCTCCAAACCTTCAACAACGCGTTTTCCAAAACTCCATTTTCAAGCCATCCTTTTGAAAACTTTCGGCAACCCTTTTGAAACCATAGAATCTCATAGAAACCTCGGATAGACATCGTACGAGGAAAGCTTGAACCAAAACACATCATTTTTCAAAAAAAGTCAGGTTCAGTCGACTGAACTCACCCTCCATTCGACTGAAAAACACACTGGAAATGAGAACCCAAAACAGAAGCCATTTCAGTCGACTGACCTCCCAGGTCCAGTCGACTGAACTCATGGGTTCAGTCGACTGAACCAGCCCAGATCGTGTTTTGAACTACGATTTTGGTTTCAAAATCTCAAATCAAGCCTAAAAAATACCCGTTTTGATACCTAGAAGCATACCTGAGCTTAAGGCTATCATAAAACCTCGAAAGAAACATCCCTCTTTCGATTTCATCCAACCAAACGCCAAAAAATGATTTTTAACCCAAAATCGAATTTGAAACATAAATCACTTTTCATGCGTTTTAAAACGGTAGAAACACATAGGATTACATATAGTACCCTCTAACAGTTATACGGTCTAGGATACTACCTCGGTGAGTTCAAAACTCGATGTTTTGATCCACGTGCAAAATTGAGTTTTGCCAAAATAAAATTCTGAGTGGATTAGTGCGTAGACCACGATGCCGACACTAATGATCAGCAGTTGGTTTATCAAAAATCAAGTCCCGGGCCCCCGAGAAGTTAGAGAGAAGGTAGAGAGAAAATTAAAAAAAATATAGAAGTTAAGTTTTTAAAATATCTTTTAGAAAATATCTAAGTCTCGATATTTATAAGCCCTCCAAAATATCTTTTTTTTTTGAATTTTCAAAATTCATACGGCAACTCCCTACAACCCCGAAAATCAACCCCACATACTCAGATAAACTTAAACATGCATCAAAATGAGTAAATCACACATCTTGAAAATATATATGCAAAACACATTATATATATAAGTCTCAAAAAGAGACGGGTCCGGGTCTTACAGACCATGTTTTAGTTCATCCTCCTAGCATAGTGCATGTCAAGTTTGAGCCTATTTTTTTTGCATGCATGGTGTGTATACTTAAAAATCAAAACTCCAGAACTTTAACATAAAAATATTTTCCTAAAAAATCACATGCAAACTCAAAAACACACCACTCATACTAAACAGCCCTAAAATCTCAACCTTAACGCCTATGTTCTTGTATTTTCATTCATGATCTTATATTTAAGTTTAATAAAGATGAGAGGGCAGTTTGAGGTGAGTAAGAACATGGGAATTAGAGTCTTGCTTACCTTGTTATGGGTTACTCCTTGGTGGTAGAGATCATGAACTTGTCATTATAACTCCATGGATCCTCCTAACTCTTGCCCCTTATTCCTTCTTCTTCTTCTTCTTCTTCTTCTTCCTCTTCTTTTCTTTCTTCTTCTCTTCTTCTTTCACTCTCTCCCTCTTTTTCTCTCACTATGGACGAATATCCAAGAGAGTAAATGGGAGGTCATGGTCCCCTTTTATAGATGAAGTTAGTGGGGGAAGCTTCCTTGAGAAGCTTGGCTAACTATGGGTTGGTTAGCCTAACTTAGGTTAATTAACCAAACATAGCCACCAAGTTTGAGCTCAACTCTCAAGGTGGCCAGCCATGTGTCCTCTCTCTCTCTCTCTCTCTCTCTCTCTCTCTCTCTCTTTATTTATAATAATAATTTTTTTTATTTTATTGTAAGAGAATTTCAAATAAAATTTCTCATATGTTCATTTCTTGACTTTTCAGACCTAATCCTTGATTTAGATTGACTTGGATTTAAAATTTTAAAT
>JAOTRH010442650.1:0-22627 GCA_034768845.1 Heliamphora exappendiculata
CTTTAAAATGGTTTTTTTCACCTTATTTGAACTTTTTCTAATTTTTTTATCAAATTTTTTATTTTTTTAATTTTTTATAAGAAAAAAAAAACAAGTATATTCATTTGAACTAATGTTAGAACATTTCACTATACTCGTTTGAGTTAATATTAAAACATTTCACAATAGATAAAAAAAACATGTAAAAAAATTTATTACACGCGATACCTAAATATAAACAAAAAAACATATAAATTATAATAAACTAATTAATCAAATTTTATGTTGTTTATTTTTGAATTTAATGATTTTTTTTCTTTTTTTACTCAAAATAATACTTTCTAATTTCTCTCATCAAGATGATTCAAAGAAAATAAAAAATTTTGACAAAAAATTATAAAAAGTTAAAAATTAATATTGTTTAAATTTTTAATTTTGATAAAAAAAATATTAATTTTAATAAAAAATATATTAATTTTTTTTATTTATAGTGAAAGTTAATAATTTTTTTCGTCTCGCTATTCACGTTCTAGTCTTATTATGTTCAAATTTTTTTATCCCCAATAACAAACAAGATGAGGGCGATATTTATTTCTCTAGTCCTATTTTTTTGTGCTCGGCCTGATTACATAAAATAAATATTTTATAAAATATAAATATATATAGAAAAAATCTTAATTTTAAAAAATAAAATAAGTTTAAAATATAAAAATATTATGCTTATTTTTTATTTTTTATCTCTATTTTTCTTTGATGTTATATTTTTAGTTTGATTGTTTCATCAGCCACTATTTTTGGTTTATTATATTATTTATAATTTTTACTAATATCATTCGCTTAAATCTTAAAACTTATTCTTAAAATATTTTTACTCTCTGTCTTATTTTATTATTTTTTTAAATATTTTTCTCCATTGTTATCTTGATCAAATAAAGAATAGAGATAGAGATCTTCCATCCTTATATGCCCGGTTCCCACTCCAATTAAATAAAAAAATTAAAAAAAAATCTCATCCCCGCTTCCACCACACCAATTCGCATGTCCATCCACATGAACCGATAATGACGGTTGGATCCGAATCAAGATGGCAATTGAATGGCTGCTTGGGCGTTGCGAATCAGTCTGTGATTCTTGTGATCTGGTGGTTCCGGGTACGTAAGATGATACGCAGCGCGGAATATATCTCTAAGTACACCAAATGTTGAATGATTCAGTAGATCTCGTTGTACTGTAATACCTGCCCACGCTTTCCAACTGCACTGATCTTATGGCAGCTTTTATTTGATATGTACTGGATGGTAGGAACCGTAGGATTTGCATGAAAATCATTCCAACGTGAATGCCATGATCATGCAAATGAAGCAGTGGGCCGTTATGTTTCCAATCTTCCTTTTTTTTTTTTTTTTAATTGAGGGGTATTGTATTGGAAGCAAAACTTTTTTTTTCTTCTAATATTTAGTACTTATTTAAATTGTCAAAAATATTTAATTTTAAGAGATTTAATTTATTTTTAAAAAAATAAATAAATAAAAGTTAAATTATTTAGAATAATTTATTTAGGATAGTTTTTTTTATTTTGTTTTTTGTTAAAATATCTTAACATATATCTTTATTTTTTATTTTCAAATTGTAGTGTTAGGATATTAGTATTTTTTTAAAGGTAAAGTTGACTTTCTTAATTAAACGTATTATAATTGTTTTAAGTACTCATAAAAAATTAAAATGTTTGGGATGTATATAATTTTTTTTTCCTTAAAAAAAATGATAAAGTTAAAAGACTTTTTAGTGACTCCAAGATCAATGCAGAATAAAAGATTTTTTATTTTTTATTTTTCAAAAAATCTAAAGAAGTTCTCTAGAGATTACACTTAAAAAAAAATTTGGAAGCATAAGTTCAATTCTTCTTAACTATTAGGAAGGAAAACCTGCACAAAATTACCATAATTCTCATGGATTTATCTTGGCTTTGTTTTGTGTATAAAGGAGTGTACCAAAGCTCAAAATTTCTCTATAGAAATTTTTTTGTCATAAAAAGTGTCCATTTGCCAGAGAAGTCCTAAATAAGAACCTTACAAAGATTAGTTTTAAGTCTATATTATTTAAAAATATTATTCAGTGGGCACACTTAGTACTGACTAAGCGAGTTAGCAATATCTTTATTACAAATTTTTATAACTTGGAATAAACAAATTTAATTTTTATAAATTTATATTTTTGAAAAGTATTTAACGAGATCTATTAAATAAGAATCGTACTTAATGTGAATTTTTGTCCAATATCTTTATTACAAATTTTTATAACTTGGAATAAACAAATTTAATTTTTATAAATTTATATTTTTGAAAAGTATTTAACGAGATCTATTAAACAAGAATCATACTAAATGTGAATTTTTGTCCATCGTTCCTAATCGATCTATCTTTGACGGCATGTAGTATTAATGCAGACCAATCAATCAGTCTCCATAACCATTCGTCATCAATCTTGATCAATTTGTCCATCAATTCGTTTGAGACAGGTCACAATATTTTTGCAAACCGATTAATCAGTCTCGATACCGATTGACCCGTCTGTCATTTTGGTGGATTTTCTTTCACGTTTTCAAACACATAACATTAACATTTTAATTTAGACCATTTATTTTAAATTGTGAATAAATTTATCGGTAAATTTTACAGCCAAAGTAAAAGAAAACTAATTTAACTTCTTTCATTTCATTGTCATCTTGTTAACTTGTGTAATGCAAGAGCAATTTTAAATGCACACATATTTTTTTATTATTATGTACTGACATTAAATAGATCATAATACTTATACACAATTCATGAATAATTAAATATTTAAAAGTAAATAAATGAATGCACTTGGCAAATTTGTATTTGTATTTAGAACCTTCCATACTTACTTTTTTTTAACAGCTAAAGAGAATATATTGCTCACATAAGGGTAGGATTACATAAAAGATTACACACCTTCTGTACAAGTTTTTTTTTTAACAACAAACAAGGCCTACAGACACCCAGAGGGTCTCATAGGAAATTTTATAAAGAGATGTTTAAGTACAGGAGAAAAGGAATATTTAGGAAGGTCTTAAAATCCAAGCCAACCAAACATGAGATATTGCGATAAACTAGGAAAAAGAAAAAAGAAGAACCAGGCGCTTCTTCCCTTGCAAAGCTCGCCGAACCTTGGCCCCTAGTGTTGAAGACGAGTTGTTCTATCGTTATGTCTTTCAACTCATAGTTTGTTTTGATCCAGAATGTCATATGTAATTTTATTAGATTCAACATACCATTCTAGTCGGTCTGTGTGTGTTTGAATAAAATCTTATTTTTCTCAAGCCAAATTGCCCAAATTGTAGAGAGGAACATGGCGTTCCACATGATTCCTTTGATATCCTTAAAGGAGGTGCCAAACCACCAGTCAAACAAACCTCGAAGCAAGCTTAGAGTGTGAGAGTTGTATACTAAAAATTATAGATTTTATTTGATTTTAGTATTTAATTTTATTTTAATAAAATAATTTATCTATTTTATGAAAATTTTAATGAGTAATGTATACAATATCATTTTTCTAATGTTATGCATGGTTGTCATTTATTCTGACAGTATTTAATATGGTGTGTAGAGTACGACTTATACATAGAAAATCAGATTATAAGTTCTTGTAAAATATATGCTTGGTTCATAGTTTAGATGGAAATGGACAAATGATTAGCACGACTGTAGCACATGGTTTTAGTATGCCTGTTTTAGTTACGAAAAACAGATAATAGCGTCGTCTATTATTCCGACTCGCTGTGCTAGTACACTTTATGTGTATTGAATAGGATCACATTGGGGTAATTAATTTTATACTGACTATATAAATTAATTCACACTTCAATGTTATTATGAGTGTTTATACTCTTAATCTCAAAATAATTATTATTTACGTATATTTAATATTCGTTATTTTGATTCATTAAAGAGTGCAATTTTTATGTGTTTATAGTCCCGGTGAGTTTGATAGCGGTATTAATTATATTGTGAATATTAATTATTGACGAAATTCACGTCCCGATTGTTCTGGATTGACTATACACCTTTAAGGAAGCTTATAAGTTTTGACCATGCCAAATTCTATAGGTGGATTTGATTATCCGGTAATCAAATAAGTTAAGCGGAATGGCTTAAAAATTTTTAAAGATGCAAATTAAATTAAATTACCAATAATTAAATTTAATTGACGGATATCAAGAATTTTAATGTTGGGAAATGAATTAAGCATTTAATAACATGAGCTCAATGTAAATTGGTCTTGAGATTTAGGCTAAGAGTGCAGTTACAGTTCTTTAGTGGTATGAACTGTAATTTAGTATTTTATAAAAATTATAAAAATTGTTGTAAGGTTTTCATAATTATAAAAACCGCTGAGATGTTTGCATATTTGCAGAAACCACTAGATGGGTATCTGGGTTATACTAGAAGTCTATATCATAATTACTTTACAAGTCACTAATGTAGCCCTATAAATATACAGGCAGGCAGAACCAAATTCATAAGTTGTCTTTCAAGACTAAGGTTGTCCAGGTTCTGCCAGTTTCAGTTATTGAATAATCGTAATCCATACTACGTTTGGAAATTGCATCGAAAATACAGTAGAAGGTTTGACCGGATCTTCAACTCGAAAAATCAAAGTTCATAGTTGAAGAATCAACCAAAAAATATTCATTTAAATTAACTGTGGTGGCATGAGTTTTATTTTTGATCGTTCGACATTAAAAAAAAATTATATGAAGCCTGTTTCGGCAGTTACTCGTCTAGTTTTTATTTTTTTTAAAATCATTTACAAATCATTGATCTTGGCAGTTTACCTCCAACAATTGGTATTAGCGCCGTTTTAATTTTATTTTTGATTAATCGAGGAGCCGAATAGATTTAAAATTGTGCTAACTTTATTTTGCAGCGATCTAATTCTGATTTAATTAATTTTTTAATCACGAGGGTTGATCGTAATAATTTAAGCTTTTTTTAGTTTGATTGTGAGTCTACGAGACATAGGTTTTCGATGTAAAAGTTTTTATATGTTTTTAAATATCATTTAGAATATTTAAGGACATATTGGAATATTAAAAAACATGAAGAACAGGCGGCGACATAACCGACGGTGGTTTCGGGTTTTTCAGGCCACGGATCGCAGTGGATGTTACATGGTTTTGCTACTTTTTTTCTGGCAAGTTCTTACAAATTTTATGCATTAAAAATAGCAACAAATAGGTCCCAAAATAGCCGGAGAAACCATAAAAAATGGCCACCACCGGCGGCGGTTCATAGCTGATTTTAATAATTTTTCAGAACATTTTTTGGACTATTTTGACCAATTTTTTGGGCATAATACAGCAACAAAACTAACTAAAAAAACAATTCAAAACAATAAAAAAAAATTGGAGGCAAAAACAGCACTGAAAAACTAGCAACAGGTGGCGATTTTTCAGCAACGGCACCAGGCTATTCAGAGCTATTTTTTAGATTTTTTCGAGACTATTTTTGAGGCGTTCTCCAAGACAATATATTACTGGATATCAGTACTAAAAACAAGAGAAAACAAAAATCGAAACAACCACGAAAAAAGGCCCAACAAGTGACAGCAATAAGCAGTAACTGGCGGTGGCATAAGGGCAGACAACGGGGCTATTTCGGCGGCTATCGAAAGTTATTTTTAGAGTTGTTTTTGAACCAGAGTTTTTATAGAAAAATAGTATTTTTTAAAACCTATTTTTCAGGAAAAAACAAGATTGAGAATGGAGTTTGGGAGAGGCGAAAAAAGCCCCCAGAATTGGCAGCTTGCGGCGGTGCCGGCAACGCTGGTGGTTCGGTGGTGATGGTGCTGTTTCGGGGCTATTTGGCCAGTGTTTTTTGATGTGTTCGAGGCTCGGGAGTGTTGTATATATACAACATTGCATATCAAGGAATCTTGATACAACTTGGATGCTGAAAGTTGGTTCAGAAAATAATTGAAAACTTATCTTTGACCAGAAAATTGAAACTCGTCAGTGTTTCTATTTGATCATAAAATCAGGATATATATATATGTATTGTATTTATATTCTTTTAAAATGCATGGAAGATGTATATCTGTTTTATATATTTCTATTAATTTAATTAATTCAAAAAATTCAATTTTAATTAAAATTTTGTAAATAAAAATAAAAATAAAATTTTTAATTAAATAAATTTTAATTAGATATTTTATTTTTACAAAATAACACATTTAAAATTATTTTTTATTAAATCGGATATCTTTAAAAAATGTAAAAATTAATTCCAAATTTTAGATTAATTAAATAGAAAAATATTTAATCTTAATAAATTATTATTTTTAAAAAATGTGTATTGTAAAAATAAAATATTTTGAATGCCTTTAATTACTATTTTAACTGTAAACCCAAAGAAAAAGCTGTGCATTCATCGATTATTTTATTTGTTACGCATTAAAATACAAAAAGATAATTTGGCAAACCAGAATATTTTAAATTATGTATACAGAAAGATGTTTTGGAATCTTTTGAATCGTATAGTTTTCAAAATTAATAAATTTACTTTAATTTAATAAATTTTTATAATCCTAAAAAATATTTTAAAATTCTAATTAGGAGAAAAAATTTATTCATGGATAAATTCTGCAATTTTCATCACTAGTTAGCGATGTAATCAATTCTGCGTGTTGGCAATAAGGTATTCCTCCTCATCGGACATGATTAATTGCAGTATCGCCAGTACGACCTCCTTTAAGGATAATTCTGGATAATTGCTAGTGTTGATCATTTTTCTATTTGAAGGGTTCATTGTGAAGCGATTAATTTGGGATTAGGTGGTGGTTAACACTTAACTGTAAATAATAGTATCCTCTACATCTGAATCACTGTTATTATTTACTGGACCGAAACTATGTCAGCTATTTAGTTTTACTTGGTAAGATCAGCTGTCTAGATAGTAAAATTAATACAAATTGGCATGTCTGGACAAACGATGGATAGTAGACGTCCTCCCATCGAGATATGTTATTCACGGGGTACTATGCTGTTTGGATAAACGATGGATAGTAGGCGTCCTCCCATCGAGATATGCTATTCACAGGGTACTGTAAATAATAGTACCCTCTCCATCTGAGTTACTGCTATTATTTACTAGACCGAAACTATGTCAGCTATTTAATTTTACTTGGCAAGGTCAATTGCCTAGATAGTAAAATTAATATGAATTGACCATCTGGACAAACGATGGATAGTAGACGCCCTCCCATCGGATATGCTATTCACAAGGTACTAGGCTACGGTGAATTATTTTTTAAATAATAGAGGGAACCAATTTTTAAATAAATTCAAAATTTTACTTATCATAATTAACAGATTTTTTTAATTATGTGATACTTAAGATTAAAATGGCTTTCAATTCACTCGTGTCAATACTCAAAAAAAACAAACTAACGAGATTAAACTATGCAGATTGAAAAAGAAATCCGGACATTATCTTAACTGCTGAGGATTACAAATTTGTATTGACTGAGATTTTTCTACCAGTACCTAATGAGGGGGCGACTGAACAGGAAACTCGGCCCCATCAGAAGTAGCAAAAAACTAATCAGATGACTTGCTGTTACATTTTGGCTTCAATATCAAATATATTGCAGCATCAGCATTATTCTATGCCATGTGCCTATGACATGATAATGAACCTCAAAAAATATTTGTGAATCAAAATCATGTTGCTAGGTAGGTGGTCATAAAATCTCTAATGAATACATGCATGGCTGATGACACCGCAGTCAGGGATCATGTTCTAAAGATGATCAGTCTTCTGAATGAACTGAAGATCTTAGGAGCTACAATTGACGGGAAAATCCAGGTCAATATCATACTCCAGTCATTTCTTGATAGCTTTAAGCAGTTCTACCTAAATTATACCATGAATAAGCTTAGTTTTTTATTGGAAGAACTTTTTAAAGAACTTCAAACAGCTGAGGGTGTTCCTAGGAAGTCAGGTTCTGTACATGTGGTTAAAAAATATTTTTCCTCTAAGCCGAAATGCAAGAAGAAGAAAAAAGTTAAGGAACAGAGAGGCACATGTTTAAAAACAGTTAAGGGACTAAAAGCTGGTGTAAAGAAACCAAAAGGCAAGTGCTATCACTGTAACTAGTTTGGGCATTGAAAAAAGTAGTGTCTGATTTTTCTCAATAAGCAGAATAAACCAGGTAATTTCTGTTCACTAATGATTGAAACATATTTAGTGGTGTTATCTACCAGTACCTAGTGTGTAGATATGAGAACCACTAATCATGTCTGCAATTCTTTGTAGAGGTTCTAAGAAATCAGGCAACCCAGTGATAGAAAAATATACCTACATATGGACAATAATATAAGAAATGCAGCAGTTATAGTAGAAGATGTCACTCTCAGTTTTAATAGAGATAAGATTTTACTTTTAAAAGATTATCTTTACGTACCTTCAATTAGAAAAAAATTTTAATTTCGATTTCTAATCTAATAAAGGACAAATATTTTGTTAATTTTAATGACTCTGTATTTATTAAAAAAATAAATATTTTATTTATTTTGGTACATTAATGAATGATCTGTATGTTATATCTCCCATCTCTCCTACACTACAACTAACTGAATTGAATAACATATCTAATTTACCATATAAAAGAAAGTTTCATTCTTTAACGAACCAAACGTTTCTTTGGCACTTACGCTTGGATCATATTAATCTAAAATAAATAAATAGATTGGTAAAAGATGGACCTTTGAATTCATTGAAAGTGGAGATACTTCCAGTTTGTGAATCCTGCTTAAAAGGTAAGATGACCAAGAGGTCCTTTCCGACCAAAGGGTATAGAGCTAAAGAACTATTAAAACTGGTTCATTCTAATGTGTGTGGTTCTATGATAACTCAGGTTAGAGGTGTCTTTGAGTACTTCGTCAGTTTCATTAATGACTACTTAATGTATGGATGCATTTATTTGATGCACCATAAGTCTGAATACTTTGAGAAATTCAAATAATTCAAGGCGGGGGTGGAGAAGCATTTGAGTAAAAGTATCAAATCACTACAATTCGAACATGGTGGAGAGTACCGCTTTGAAGAGTTTAATGACTACTTATCGTTAGAATGGATTATATCCCAGTTGACTATACCGGGCACTCCGCAATAGAATGGTATAGCAGAAAGGGTCGAAAATGACCTCTTGGTCATCTTACCTTCTAAGCAGGATTCATAAACTGGAAGTATCTCCACTTTCAATGAATTCAAAGGTCCATCTTTTACCAATCTATTTATTTTTTTTAGATTAATATGATCCAAGCGTAAGTGCCAAAGAAACGTTTGGTTCATTAAAGAATGAAACTTTTTTTTATATGGTAAATTAGATATGTTATTCAATTCAGTTAGTTGTAGTGTAGGAGAGATGAGAGATATAATATACAGATCATTAATCAATGTACCAAAATAAATAAAATATTTATTTTTTTAATAAACACAGAGTCATTAAAATTAACAAAATATGGAGCTAAAGAACTATTAAAACTGGTTCATTCTGATGTGTGTGGTTCTATGATAACTCAGGTTAGAGGTGTTTTTGAGTACTTCGTCAGTTTCATTAATGACTACTTAATGTATGGATGCATTTATCTGATGCACCATAAGTCTGAATACTTTGAGAAATTCAAATAATTCAAGGCGGGGGTGGAGAAGCGTTTGAGTAAAAGTATCAAATCACTACGATTCGACCATGGTGGAGAGTACCTCTTTGAAGAGTTTAAGGACTACTTATCGTTAGAATGGATTATATCCCAATTGACTATACCGGGCACTCCGCAATAGAATGGTATAACAGAAAGAAAGAATGGAACTCTTATGGAGATGGTAAGGTCAATGATGAATTTTCAAGATTACCCGATATATTTGGGGGACTTCCATTAGAGACAACGGCTTATATTTTAAATTTTGTACCTTCTAAGTTGTACCTTCTACTCCCACAAAATTGTGGACCGAATGCAAACCTAGTCTGAGACATATTCGGATTTGGGGATGTCCAGCCCATGTGTTGAAAGGGAACGTAAGTTGGAACCGAGAAGAGAAGTCTGTTTCTTTGTGGGGTATCTCAAGAGAATGAAGGGTTGTCTGTTTTATAATCGTAAAGATCAGAAGGTCATTGTTAGCACCAATGTTCGATTCTTGAAAGATTATTATATTATGGACCACAGGCCCAAAAGTAAAATTATTTTGAAAGAATTGAGAAAAAATACCAGTAGAACGGAAGAGGAACCACAAGTCACTGATATCCCATTGTCTCGTCATAGTGGGAGGGTTGCCGAGACAAGTACAGATCATGATCATGGTGCTACCATTAACATGTCTAACGAGCATGTGGATAATGGTGCACAAGAATCAGATTTTGCACAGCATGTTACTACTAGTACAGAAACGCATATAGAGCCGTGTCGTAGTGAGAGGATTATTCATCAACCCGATCGGTATATGTTCTTAGGACAGTTTTTTGATAGGATCTTGACAGAACTAGATACCGAACCCTGTAATTATAATGAAGAACTCCATAACAAATATACAGATCTTTAGCATAAAGTTATAAATTTAGAGATAGAATCTCTGTATTCTAATAAGGTCTGAAAATTTATAGAACCACCTAAAAAGATAAAATTCATCGGTTGTAAGTGGATTTACAAGAGAGAAAAATGAGCAGACAGGAATGTTGAAATCTTTAAAACTAAGCTTATTGAAAAAGGGTTCACTTAGAAAAAATGGGATTGATTATGAGGAAACCTTTTTGTCGATAGCCATACTTAAGTCTATTCAGATTCTCCTATCCTTTGCAGCTCATTTCGATTACGAAATTTGACAAATAGATGTCCAGAAATCATTTTTTAACGAAAGTTTTGACGAGTGTATCTATATGATACAACCAGACGGTTTCACGGCGAAGGGCTAGGAGCACATGTTGTGCAAGCCTAAGAGATCTATTTATGGACTTAAGCAGGTATCGACATCTTGGAATATTCAGTTTGATCAAGTCATAAAGTCTTATGATTTTGATCAGTGTCTAGATGAGTCATGTTTATACAAAAAGCGTAACGGAAGCGTGATAGTCTTTCTAGTATTTTATGTAGATACTATTTTACTTATCGAAAATGATGTGGGGGTGTTATCTTCGGTAAAAGTATAGTTATCTGGGCAGTTTGATATGAAAGATTTAGGAGAAGTCAGTCACATCTTTGGGATCAAGCTTGCGTGAGATCAAAAATAAAAGAAGTTGGGCTTATTACAAGCAAAGTATATTGATGATTTTTTTGATCATTTTAGCATGCAGGATTTTAAGAAAGGATTTTTTCCTTTCAGACATAAAATCACTTTATCCAATGATTAGTGTCCTCGGACACCCAATGAAATAAAAAAGAAGAAGACAGTTTCTTATGCTTTAGCAGTAGAAAGCCTGAGACATTCTAATACCTTTAGGGTATACAGACTTAGATTTTTAGTCAAATAAAAATTTTTGTAAGTCTACCTCAGGATATGTGTTTACCTTAGGAGGTGGAGCTTTTAGTTGAAGGAGTATCAAGCAGTCTTGCATTGCTGATTCCACCATAGAGGCCGAGTATGTGGCAGCTTCTGAAACAAACAAGGAGACCGTTTGGGTCAGGAACTTCTTGTTGGATCTAGATGTGGTGCCTTCAGTTAAGTCGGCTATTATACTTTATTGTGACAATAGCAGAGCGATTATAAACTCGAAAGAGCCAAGAGTCTACAAGAAAGAAAAGCACATTGAGTGTAAGTATCACCCGATACGAAAAATTATATAGAGGGGTGATGTTGTTGTGACCAATATTGCATCAGGAGATAACCTTGCAGATTCTTTTATAAAGAGCCTTCCCACTAAGACTTTTGATAGTCATGTAGAGGGCATGGGAGTCAGATGTATGATAGCATGATTTTGAGTATAAGTGAAAGATTGTCGGAGTTGTATACTAAATACCATGAATTTATTTTTGATTTTAGTATTTAATTTTATTTTAATAAAAATATTTTTTTTGGTTTATGAGAATCTTAATGAGCAACGTATACAATATCATTTCTTTAATATTATGCATGGTTGTCATTTATTCTGTACAGTATATAATCGGATATGTAGAGTACAACTTAGACAAAGAAGACCAGAATATAGACTCTTGCAGAATATAAGTATGGTTTACAATTTAGATGAAAATAGACAAACCATCGGTACGACTGTAGCACAGAGTTTTAATAAACCTGTCTTGGTTATGAGGATCAGATAATAGTATCGTCTATTGTTTTGACTCGCTGTACTAATAAACTTTGTGTGTATTGAATAGAATCGCATTGGAATAATTAATTTTATATTAACTATATAAATTAGTTCACACTCCAAGGTTATTATAAGTGTTTATACTTTTAATCCTAAAATAATTATTATTTGCGTATATTTAATATTTGTTATTTTAATTCATTAGAGGGTACGATCTTTTGTAAGTCTATTGTCCCGGTAGGTTGGGCAGTGGTATTAATTATATTGTCCCGGTAGGTTTCTACAAATATTAATTATTAACGATACCCCTTTAAAGAAGCTTGTAAGTTTTGATCGGGCTAAACTCTGTAGGTGGATTTGATTTTTCGACAGTAAAGTAAGTTAAGTTGAAAAGTTTAAGGAATTTTAAAAATACCGATTAAATTAAATTATCAGTAATTAAATTTAATTAGCATGTATCGAGAATCTTAACATGAGAAGATGAGTTAAACATTTAATAACAACAATTTAATGCAAATTAGTTCTAAAATTATAGCTAAGAGTGCAGTTACAGTTCTATAATGGTGTGAACTGTAATTTAATATTTTATGAAAATTATAGAAATCGCTGCAAGATTTTCATAATTACAGAAACTACTGAGATATTTGCATATTTGCAGAAACTACTAGATAAGTATCTGGGTTACACTAGAAGTCTACGTCATAATTACTCCATAGGTCCCTACTGTAACCCTATAAATATGCGAGTAGGTTGAACCAAAATTATAAGTTATCTTTTAAGACTAAGGTTGTCCAGGTTTTTCTAATTTCAGTTTTTAGAGGATCATAACCTACACTATGTTCAAAAATCGCATCGAGAATATAGTAGAAAGTTTAACGAGAGCTTCAACTTGGGAAATCAAAATTCGTAGTTGGAGAATCGACCAAAGTATTCATCTGAATTAATTGTGGTAGCACAGATTTTATTTTTTATCGTTGGACATCAAATTTTTTTTATCTGGAGCCTGTTTCGATGATCGCCCATCCAGTTTTTATTTTTCATAAAATCATTTACAAATCAATAATCTTGACAGTTTACCTCTAACAAACCATCCACGAGGTAGCCTTCTCCACCTAAAGAAATCAAAAGGTCAACTAGAGGCTTCCACGCAACATTATCACATTCTAGGGTAACCATCTCATACTTAATTCGGGAGGACACTACCCGCCTGTTCCTAAAATAACATTGAATATCACAATACAACCGCTGTTGACCCTAACCACAATGATTATACCACTCGTTGCACTTAGTTCTCAAATACAGGCCCCACTTATACACGTCAACTATCATTAACTTCCTTACACCCTAGACAACGCATCTCACGTGTCTATAAGCCCATCACCAGGTATCCATAAAGTCGTAACACTACTCGTTTCCATTACACTAAGGTCTTAACTCACAAGGTTGTACTACACAAAATTGACTCCCAATAGGTAAACAACAGTCTTATTACAGCCTCGTGCTCACAGATCAAATAACCTACGAAAGAGAACGTAAGGCACTTAACCGATAAAGGCCAAAGTTAAGACTTCTCATCAAGAGTTATCCATCACTCCTACGACTACACAAACATCTTCAACACTCTCAGGTTTTAGGATAAGAAAGACGGTATACAGTTTAAATATAAGGATTTTCACATCACAACCATAGACCACTCAAACCACTGAGGTACACTATTTACTCTTTACTACTCCAAACTTCACCCCTATAGATAAGATAACACAACCACATCTAAGCCTTAAATCAGGACACAAACAACCACCATCCCCTCGTGGGACATTACAGCCATCGACGTAACATTCTAAAACAATTGAGTCAATCACATCACCAACATCTATCATGGGGTTCTCATTTTTTGTGCATTTAACATTGATAAGAAGGACACCAAAAGTAACCACGTTGTCACGTGAAAAGACCCAACACCACCTACACCTTAACTTCATCCATGCACACATTCCTGTACTCACCTAGCATAGTTTTTTAGCACAATCTCCTACCCATAATGACAACGGCTAAAACCACAAGCCTTTACTTTCATAAAATTCTCGAAGGACCTATACTCGTCGCACACCAAAACTGTAACCAGTACCAACACATATCCATAAATACCCATGACTTCATTGTTAACCCATCGAGCACATCTTAGTGCTGCTCATCTGTAACTCAACTCCCATATTCCGATAAGAAACATAACTTAGCAACATGCTAGGAAAAGAACATATGAGTTAAGGTAAGCTTTCAAAGAATCGGGCATCACAATGTGGCTGCCAACAACAGCCTACAAGGCAAGGGATACCCCCCAAAATCGTTTACATTTAGCAATTTCAAAATACGTTAGGCTAATAATTATTATGCTCCCATCCATTATGTTCTCGTCCATACCTCATTCCCGAGTACACGGCTCAAGACATAGTATGTCTCATGACGTATATAATTCTCAACGGCCCTAAAATCAAATCACATATCCCAATTATAACAAATAATCTCTGAGAGGTCTCAAACACCCTACCACACCTAATCATAAGGTTACTAGTAATACAACTCACCTCCCGGTGATATTACTCTACAAGAAAAGTTTTCTACAACGATCAACCAATTATACATGCCTCAACAGCACCGGGATAATACCATGATAATAGAAAAATACAACGGGCAACTAACTAAGGCCAACACCAACTTGTGGCTACCATAACTTATAAGCAAGTTCTACTACGCATAAAGCGGTCAACACTCTGCTCATGAGTTCACCCCCATAGCAATCAACGAAAATTGGGTCGCACTTTCGTAGGCCATACCACAACCCTGGCTACCGCCTCATAATAGCCATATAGGCACAACTTCTATATATAAGACGATATAAAACTTAACAATATCATGTCACATCATATCAACATGTATGCACATACTAAGGAGAACCCTTAGAAATGACACACCAATTCAGGTAACTCGTTTGGATTTCCCGCTAGAACGAACATCGGTTAAACACCTTTTTAACTCGAACCCCGAACTAGTTGACTGGACGCCCAAGGGCAAGACGCATCATCCCAAAGATCCAACCTCCATGCCCAAGTATTACAAAGCATGTAAATGTCAAGTATATCCATGATATTTCATGCTAACACACCAATACATGAATGTCACACATCAATACAAGCTCTTACGTAATGGATCAACCACTCTCACGATTCCTAGGTATTCAAATCTATAAATTTGATACCAATCTATAATGCCTCGATTTTGAAAATAATAAATCCATGCGAAAGATAAATAAAAACTAAAAGAGAGGATTTTATTTGGAAAATAAATCTGAAAAACGTGCCATTTCATACCCAATGATGCCCAAGTGAAAAGTCTACAAACTCCCTTTTTAAAACAAATTCCAAAATTTTGAATAAGCTAAAAAGTGGGACAAAACATACATTTGAATGAAGAATAACCCCTTTCAACTCTAACCCACAAATACATTTATCCAAATATCCAATATAAGAATTTTATTTACAAGTAATATGTAATTCTACAAAATTAAACAAAAGGGTCCTCATGGCCGTACTTCTCAATCCATAGCCATCTTTCAATTATTATCTGAAATGTTGTTAAACAACATGTAACAACATGAGCCGAGACTCATAGAAAAAGACTAACAATGAACATATGCATGATATATGATGATAATTATGCAAAATGTAAGATGTAATTTTATCAAAACTACACCCATTTTCCATCAAATAAAACCACTTCACATAACCAATTTTCTTTCTACAAGATAACCTATTTCTTGACCATTCATTCTGTTTCATTTTACTCATTTCGATTCCCAAGTCCACAACTCACACGCACGCATTATCAGCATTTTCTCATATTCTACCATCTCGTGGTTTAAAACATAAAAACCGACACTGGATGAGCGTATAGACCCATGCCGCGTTACTATCAACCGGGCCACATGAGACTCGTGAAGTAACAGTATGCTTTATACCCCGCCATGACTTACGACCTTTCCCGATTGCTAGCCGGCGGGCAGAGAACCCAATCTGTGCAGTTTTTTGGTATTTCACCGTGGAACAACTCGTGCCCAAACTTAAACGATCCTTAGATTCAAATCGATCCTTTTTTATTTATCCAATCACAATTCTCAAACATGAGTTCAACCCAACAATGGTTCCTCTCGTCAATACCCAACACGAATATCGTTAAAGATAATTAAACACACTCTCAAATACGAGTCCAACCCAACTTGAATAAAATCCACAAACATTTTTTATGGTTTGTTTAAAACCCCCAAGTTTCATTTCATCATTTCACATATCCTTAAATTCGTGAATTTTATTCAAGTTCTCAACCCAACGATATACCATTTTCATCAATTTCAAAGATTTATGAAATTAACATGTCTATGAAGTAATACAAATCTCAATTTCTCAAAACCCAACCAATTTCACGATTCGGGTACAACGACTCCAAAACCCTACTTTTTTCATGATTTTGACAATAATTATACCCTAACTTTTCAAAACACAAATCAAAGGTTCCCATAACCGAAACATACTAAATCATTCATCAATTTCATCATCTAATTCTTTAATCTCAAAAACTCCCATTTTTCATGGATTAACCCAAAAATCAAATCTTAGCCTTTCATTTTTCAAATTTGGCCATATCCAACCATAATAATGATTTAAAAACATCTTAAATCCTTCACAAGTTCAAAATTTGTTCAAATCTACCATCAAACCTATGCCTAGGGCTTCAAAATATTATTTTCAAGTTTTCATGTGTATATTTTCAAATATACACCTCACATCATATAGATTTTCAAAGATAATCATAGCTCCAACCTCTTTGAAGCTCTATCAACTCGAATCAAACCTGAATAAGCTCTAATAGATCGAAACCTGCAACCAAACGGTGAGAAATGAGCTTCCAACGCCAAGCTCAAGCCTCCAATGAAACTTTACCGAGAGAGAGGGAAGAAATTCACTCTAATGGAGCTAGGATTGCTCAACCACCATAATCAACTCTAGGATTTAGTTTTTGGTTTAGAGAGTGGGAGGAGAGGAGAAAATGTAGAAAAAAGCAGCAAACCCGACTTTTAATCTTTTTCCTGCCGCGGTCCATCCGAACACCCTTAATCTCGTCCGGACGCTAAATACAAAGACCAATTTCCGTCTGGACGCCCTTCGGATGCAAAACTTTCTGGTCCATTTTCATCCAGATGCCCATAATTTTCGTCAAGAAGCACTTTTAACTACACTGCTGTCCCGACTTTAAACAATCATATCTCTTCCATTCAAATTTCGAATAAGGTTATTCTTGTGTTCAAATTGAAGCTCGGGAAGTCTACTTTCTAATGAATCTAGCAACATAGAAAAATTCAATTTGTACAAAAAGTTATTACCAAAATAATGAAGGTATGCCACTTTTTTCACATATTTTTCGTATATTTTTGTCCGAACTTCTTTTTGAAACATTATTTTTCTTCTCCGAACATGTCATGACATGTTTTAATTAATACTTTTAAATTACGAGAGACCGAGTCCCTATATGATCTAAAGTGCATTGCCCTCCCATATGCCCACTGCATAAGTTAGCTTTAGTGATAAGTCCTGATTTTGCTCTGGCTTAGCTTCAACCCATTCAGAATAGCCTTGGTATCTCTTTCCCCTCTGTTCCTCATCAAATCTCTGTCTTATTGACACTGGTTGACCACTGTATTTCGAGGCCTCCCCTTCTCTCCAACTTACTTCCTTCGTGATAATACCATATGTTTTTGCCATTTCAACCACTCTAATTGGATAGAAATATCGTGGAACCCACAAGTCATAGAGTGGATTTATGATCTCCCTTCTTTCCGTCGCAACCAAAACCCTACATTGGGTGAGATCTTCCATCTTCCCTGTTTGTGGATCTACTGCCAACACTTTTCGGAAGACTTCTCCTAGTTTTGTAAATGTGGCTACACTCCATGCATTAAGTGGGATTCCTTCAGGTGATAGATATCCATGTATTCCTCCAATAGTTCATTTTTCTATAGTGTCATTCATATAGCACCTCGTCGAACCATAATTCTAGCCATTGTTTTGCCTCATTGTGGCACAAGCTTTTGCCCCCTAAAGGCTTTATCTTTATATCACAAACTCCTTGTCCCCTCATATTGTCCTCTATGTTATGGACTGTCCTTTAGTCCCTTGCGACTCCAACTGCAACATCTTGAATTTAGTAGTTATTTGTCATTATAAAATTAAATAAATAATTAATAAATATCATTAATTGTATTAAAAATAATATATATTATAATTTTAAAGTTTCGAATTTGTAAAATAAGAGAAGATAGAGATAAGAGAGTTGGATAATGTTAGCAGTTTTATAAAAATATTTAATACTTTAAAATGGATTTTTTTGGTTTAATTATAAATATTATGATATTTATTTTTTTAATAGTACTAAAGACCAATGCATTTGGTTGGAAAGGAAAAATAAAATATTTTCTAGTAAAAGCATTTTAATACTTCTTTTTGTAATCGGATTTTTCAATTTGTAACAAATTAGTAAATCATTCGGTTGACAAAATGATTTGATTAGCTTTTATTATATTACAATTACTCTTCCGATTCTAAAAGATGAGTATTAGTGTTTCAGTTACAAAGACGTAGTGTCATTGTATTTGATTGTTTTTAATTTCAAATCCTTGTATGTTTTCTCAATATTTTTATACTTTTTGAAAATTACCATCCCTAGTATGATTGGAGTTCTGCATGTTTATATATTGACAGTGATGCTATTTTTTTCTTTGAAAAGAGTTCAAAATAGTAATGGTGAACAAAACAATGAGAGAGAGAAGAGAGAGAGAAGAGAGAGAGTATTAATTAAAAAAGAATTTATGACACCTATATATACATATATAAAAGGAGTGCAAAAGAGTAATGGAGTACAAAACAACGAGAGAGAGAGAGAGCTTGTATTAATTACAAATGAATTTATGGTAACTTTTATATATATATATATATATATAAGTTAGTACGCAAAGAGAAGGTTTGAATTTATTACAAAAGGAATTAATATGAAGAAATAAGTTGAATTAAGTAGAGAGAGAGAGAGAGAGAGAGAGAGGGAGGGAGGGAGGGAGGGAGGGAGGGAGAGTTTAATACGAGAGAAGAGAGTGTGAGAAGGATAAAAAAAAGGAGAGAGACAATCACTTTGTGCATCAATCGACAATAAATAAATGTTGTTTTTCATGAAATTTTAAATGTACATTTTTAACGTATAATTTTTGCTATTTGTCAGGGTCGATTGTTGACAAATTAAATATAAATTCTGTTTATTTTGTTAAGTAACTTTTTAAGAATTAAAAATAGTTTGATCCTATACTTTTTTTTTTTATGCAGAAAATTTAACTTTGAGTGTATTTTAATTAAATGTTAATCTTAAAATATAAATATAGAACAGAGGGTAAGAGGTAAGTTTAACTAATTAATGATATAAAATAAGTAAAAAAAATTAAATCTGGACCAGAAGCAGTGCCCCCATGGCCGCCATTGAAAGAGTTTTTATTCTGTGTAACAAGTTTACATTATTTTGGTACACTTTAACTAAGTTTCGTTTAAACAAATGATGTTTTAATAAAAATAATAATTATTATGTTTTTCCATAAATAGAATTTAAATATGAGATTATTTTGCTTAAGTTTTTATCATAAAATAATAATAATAACAATAATATAAGTGAAATAATAATAATAATTTTAAAAATATATATATTATTTGATAAAATCAGTAATGAAATTAAACCTGATTATCTTAATATTTTACTATGTTCTGGCTTGAATGTATATATGAATAATTAATGGTTCGATGCCATTAAAATTTAAATCTTAAATATTAAATAATTAAAATAAAATAAAATAATGTAAAAACTTTCAATCCATTTGACTTTGCCGATTTTCCATAACTAAGCAGTTGGCGGTTATCTCGTGTGGCAAATTGCATGCTATTAAGATACAGTGTAATTATATTTTATCTAGTCGGATAAAATTTTAATCTTAAAAATATTTTATTATCATATTTTGTGATGGGTAGAATTTGATTTTAGGTTATCTTATTTGAAGTTTTTTTTGTGTGTGGAATATTAAAGAAATTTTAGTAAAATAATATATATATATATATATATATATATATAATACTAATAAAATTATTATATTATAAATCATCGGTAAACTTAACTCGGTTATTATAATATTTTAATACATTATTATTTTAGTCTGAGTTTGGGTGATTAATGATCTGAACTAGACTAAATATTATTTAAGAAGAATTAAATTAAAATATAAATAGGAATTTTAGTTAGTATTTAAATATTGTTTGAATAGAGTGCAAATTAATTATAATTTTTTTATTTTTGTACAATTCAGGATGATGTCTATTTCCTATATCGTTTCGTTTATGGTACATAATACGTAATTTAGATACTAGGTGAGTAATTTTGTATATTACGTATTTTTTTAAAAATTATCCCTGCTCCCAACATAAATTGTGAAAATAAAAGAGAATTATTATTTTTTTTCAATATAAATATATAAATTTGTGATATAAACTTCATGGTATAAAAATTATTTTTGACTCATTCATATGATACATAAAGATTTTTGTACACATCTATA
Organism: Heliamphora exappendiculata; assembly: GCA_034768845.1. Classification (NCBI taxonomy): domain Eukaryota; kingdom Viridiplantae; phylum Streptophyta; class Magnoliopsida; order Ericales; family Sarraceniaceae; genus Heliamphora; species Heliamphora exappendiculata. The sequence continues at coordinate 20,993 of JAOTRH010442650.1, forward strand.
TGGTGTGATGTATGAGATTTTATTTTGGAATCATGTTAAAAGTCGAGTGGACATACCTTCTACGGAGGTGACTCTGGTCGTTAAGGAAAAGGTTTGACCTTGCATTCGTAGTGACACTAGTGCTCAACGATTTAAGTGACAACCTAGGTGTTATCTGATGACCATAATCGGCTCGTCTTAAAAAAAAAACTTAGACACCACCCTGTGGTAACTTTAAGTTCGATATTGAATTCAACGGGTCGATTATGCCATGATCTTATTTATATTTGCCAGTGATTATTTGTTTACGATTTTCACGAATTATAGATGACATGTTGTTATCATCATTGTTGTATTGAAAGTTATGATTAGACTTGATATATTGGTTACTCATCATTGGCTTTGAAATTGAGTGAAATATTTCACAAAATGTGTTTAACGAAAAATATGAATTTGACAAAGAAAATTTAATTTTTATACTAACATGTGATTTTATATGGCATCATACGTCATGCTTATGTTTCAATTACAGATATTTTGAATATCCCATTTTAGAACTGTATTTTACTATGCGTACTTACCATTCACCGAGCTATCAACTTACGTTGTTTTTAACATTTTTAGGTGATCGATAAAAAAGCTAGAGAGGACTTTGTTGTCTTTTGGGAATTTAGTACCAGTGACCTCATAGGACATTTCACTTTGCATAACTTCTTGAGGCAATAGTAGTTATGATGAATAATTTACAGTTAGATAATTTTTTTATGGATAAATGGTTATTTAAGTGCACGATTTGTGACCCACGTGATATTCGTTATAGTTTTAATCACCATTTTGTTCAATTTAATTTGTAGTATTTTTAAGGGTAAACTATATTGACTTCTCCTGAAATTCATAAAAACATCAACCACCTCTCATGTAGTTTCTAAAATGTCACTAACTTTTAATTTGATTTTGTTTTTGTATCAAATTAGTCTAATTGTCAAATTTTCATTACTACTTAAAGGAAAAATTATTTTTCAATGTATATTTTTTTATTAAAAAATAATTTATTAAAACTATTTTTTATAAAAAAACTATTTTTATTATTATAAAAAAATTATGTATTATTTTCTAATTTACACTCTAAGGTTATTATGAGAGTGCTTGTACTCTTAAATCTGAAATAATTAATTATTTGTATATATTTAATACTTGTTATTTTGATGCAATAGAGGGCGCGATGTTATATGGATCTATATTTTCGGTGAGTTGGATAACGGTATTAATTACATGGTGAATATTAATTATTGACAGAATTCATATCTCGATTAATCGGGATTGGCGATACCCTTTTAAAAAAATTTATAAGTTTTAATTGGATCAAAACCCTACAGGTGAATTTGGTTATTCGGCGGTCAAATAAGTTAAGCGGATAAATTTAAGAAATTTAAAGATGCCGATTAAATTAAATTTAATTGACGAATATCGAGAATCTTAACGTAGGAAGATTAGTTAAGCATTTAATAACAGGAGTTCAACGCAAATTTTTTTAAAGGGGTATCGCCAATCCCGATTAATCGAGATATGAATTCTGTCAAATTGGATCAAAACCCTACAGGTGAATTTGGTTATTCGGCGGTCAAATAAGTTAAGCGGATAAATTTAAGAAATTTA
>JAOTRH010442661.1:0-32448 GCA_034768845.1 Heliamphora exappendiculata
ATCATAAAGAAATTCTTATAGAAAATCTATTTAACAAATAAAAATATAAATAAATTACCTATATTCGATATCGATCACGGCACACCAAATCACATAAAAAAAGTTGACGGAGATCAATAACTCTTCTAACAGTAAAGAAATGCCAGAGAAAAAGCTTCAAACTTGAGAGATGATTTTTGGCACCATTTGAGATGCAGAGTTAAAGCTTCACATAATATAAAATAGAGAGAGAGAGAGAGACAGAGAGAGAGACGTTCTATTTCTATTAGAAATAGAGAGGGAGAGCACTTACTACTTTTATGAGAGAAAGAGAAAAATGTATTAACTTTGAAATTAGTAGTTGTGGTGGGCAAATTGCTGAAGTCAGCGATGCCAACTCATTTGGGTTAATAAGTTGGTAGATTAAGTTAGGCATTTTAGCGTTACTGTTATATTTTATGAGGTGAGTTTATTGGAGATAGAGCCTTTGCATATATTTTGAAAGAGTTTTGAGAAAGAGATTGTGTGTACCTTTTAAGGAGAGTTGGGTCTTCCTTATATAGAGAATTAAGATCAACTTTGAGAAATCATCACACGCAGTTCAAGTCCTAGTTTGTATTTGGAGACCCGCTAAATTAGGTCCAGGATTTTTGGAAGGTTGAGTGTAATTTTGGGTTTATCTAAAATTAACATGATTAATTAAGTTGTCATCAATGCTTAATTTTGAATTCAGCCATGCAAACCTCTTTGTACGCGAGATCTCAATCACATCGGTAGCTCAATCCTCTATATACCGGTCTTTTTTAGGTCTCAATGCATTTTTGAGCCCAATTCATCATGACTAGGTTTAGGTTAGGAGTTTCATCCCCCTGTTTGGCAAAGCTTCTAGTAGCAGGTTCTAGTTTCCTACTACTAATATTACCTATAACTGATAATAATTTTTCAAACACCCACAACTTGTTCTACAAGTTACAATTGTTCTTTTTTTCTCTATTTTAGCTACAAACTAGAATATTTATCAAATATTCATAACATTTGTTACAGTTACAATTTATAAATTACTAATTCAGTAATATCAAACACCACCAAAACATTACTTAGTAATACAATAAGTGGACCCACCTTCATTCACAGCAAACATATTTAGTACTTCGGAATCATGTGCTCCCAAACCATTACAGTCAATCATCGGGTGCATGAATTTCGTTATATATTAATTTTTGACCGTTGATCCGAGCCTACGTGCTAAAATTGCTCCCACTCATGGCCAAGATTCACATAACTTTTGATGCATTGGTGCATTCAACTTCTGTCTGGAATAACTTAGTTATTTGGGGTTACATGGGTTAAGCTCTCTCCCTCAAGATCACCCATCTTCAAGACTTTTTAAGATTTTATTTTGTGAATTTAAAGTGTATCCATAACGATATTATGAATAATTAATGTTGTATATCTAACAAAGGTCATCTTTGCATAAACTTAGCTCACTCCGACATCAATATATACATGAATATGCCATATTTTATTTTATAAAATGGAATAGATTATTTAAGTTTAAATTATTTATTTTGTAAAACAAAATGTGATTTGTTGCGTTTTTTAAAATTTTAATTTGAAAATTGTTTTCTAAAAATGAATTTGAGAAATAGATTCATAACATTTTGAAAAAAAAAATTACGTTTGGTGTACTATTTTTAGAAACTTTAACCATAATCCTAACCTTTGCTGATCCCAAATCAGGAAAAGGAAGAAAAGAGGACGACAGAGACGCCGATGACGATTGAGACAATGACCACTAAGAGGATAACTGAGAGAACGATGACGATATGAGAGGACGACGACGACTAAGAAGAGAGGACGTCGACGACTGAGAGGAGAGGATGACGACGAAGAATGAGAGACGATGGCTATTGAGAAGACGACGACGACGACTAAGAGATCTAACTCGTCGATTTTGAGAGGACGACGATGAAAACAACTGAGAGATTTGGCTCGATAGCGACAGAGATGGCGATTGAGATCTGACTCGACGACGACGTTAATGGCGATTGGGTTCTAGCTCGACTTCAACGGCGATGGCGATAGCGATGAAAATTGAGCTCGCAATGGATTTCTTCTGTGTTTTGAGGGATTTGAGAAAAAAACTAGACTTGAATAACTGAAAATAACTTTTAATTGTTTTCAAAATTTAGCTATTTTTTAACTCACTTTTTTTGGAAACCATTTTGTAAAAATTGTTAACAAATGCATTTTTATTGTTTTCGTATAACAATTTTTTGAAAAGTGAAAATGGCACCATTGCAAATTTATCTGGAGATGGAAAACTAGACATTATTCTTTTTGATAAAACAAAAGTTGTGCGATGAAGAAAAAATATCTTGAAGTGTGATATATTCTTGGATTAATCCACGACCAAATTAATACTTTATTCCGGCAAAGAATTGATTTTCTTATTTTAGGTATAATTTTTTTATAAACGATTTAATGACCCAATGAAAACTATAATTGAAGAAATTCAATAAATTTTTGTAAATAAAAAATATTTTCTTTGTGGGATATATGGGATCCACTTTTATGCCCACAAAATAAAGTCTTAAGGTCTTGAGAATTGGTGGTCTTGAGAGGAGGTTCACTGAAACAAAAGAAATATTTTAGCTTCTTTATATTATTATCTTTCATTAATTTTCTTTTATCTTTGTGTTGTTCTTTTGCTATAAATTCATTTATAATTTCATGTCCTAAACTTAGCTTAAGGCTATGTTTGGCAATAACATTTCCTTTGGCCTTCTGTTTTCTTATGTTAGCCAGAAAACAAGCTAATTTTTAAGCCATTTGTTCATTGGTTTTTGATTTGAATATGTTTTGATTGACATTTGATTTGAAAATGTTTTGATTGACAACCTACCAGTTACTTTTTATTTTTTATTTTTATAAAAAAGTTCCATTTGGTAAGGATTAACAGGCGTTACAATTTGCTCATAATATTTAAGCATTATCATATGCTCATAATATATATTTAAGAAGGGCAATTTTGTCATTATTATTATTAATTTTTTTAGCCTTTTCTGACCAACCAAAAAAACATTTTTTTTTGCTTTTCACTTTGTCAAATAACCAAAAGTTGCTCTTAAACCACTTAACAAACAAGGCCTAAGAACTGATTTGTAGATACTTTTACTGTGTTGGTTAGACTACTTAGTTGGCATGAATTTAGTTACATGGTATTTTTGATCAAAAGTCATAGTTGGGAATGCTTCTTCATTGATTAGATTCAATTTAGATCGGTGAAGATCACTTGTAACCGTAAATGTAATTGCGAATTGAGTTTTTCATGGAATACATGAAGAGATTTTATATTTTATAGGGTGAATATGTTGGAGATAGAGCTTTTACATGTATTTCGATAGAGTTTTGAAAAAGAGATTGTGTGTACATTTTAAGAAGAATTGGTATTTCTTATATAGAGAATTAAGATTCATTTTGAGAAACCATCATAGACACTTTCATTTGGAGAGCTGCTAAATTAGGCCCATAATTTTAAGGAGGTTGAGTATAGTTTTGCGATTATCTAAACTTAATATGATCATTTAAGTTGTCATTAATGCTTAATTTTGAATTTGGCCACACAAGCCTCTACGAGGCACGGTACGTTTTCAATGATGGTCCCTTCTAGGCGCGGGCTTGTACGCGAGGTCTCAATCTGTGATATTCGGGTATTCTACATCGGAAAGAAAAAGAGAGTTCTTGGGTTATAAAAGAAAAGCCTTAGATTCTTACATTCAACGTGACTTTTTTCTAGGTGGTAGAAACCATAGTATAACTCCACAGTTAAGCGTGCTTACGCTAGAGCAATGTAAGGATGGATGACCTCCTAGGAAAAACAAAATCATGAGGCCTTTTTTTTAAAGCGGACAATATATTGTGATATTTGGGTATCCCACGTCGAAAAAGGAGATGGAGTTCCTTAGTTATAAAAAAAATCTTGAATCCTTATATTCAACGAGACCTTTTTTCAGGTGGTAGAGACTCTAGCAGAACTCCAGCAGAACTCCGTAGTTACGCGTACTTGCGCTGGAACGATGTAAGAATTGATGACCTTTTAGGAAGAATAAAATTGTGAGAATTTTTATTCAAAATGGACAATATCGTTACCATATAAAAGGTCAGGGTGTGACACAATCACTTCGATAGCTCAATCCTCTATACACTGGTCTCTTCTGAGCCTAGATGCACCTTTGAGCCCAATTCATTCTAAGCAATTAGGTTTAGGTTAGGAGTTTCATCCTCCTATTTGGCAAAGCTTCTAGTAGTAGTTTTTAGTTTCATACTATTAATTTTAATTATAAGTTATAATTTTTTTAAACACTCATAACTTTTCTTACAAGTTATAATTTTTTATTTATTTCAACTGCAAATTATAATTTTTACAAAATACTTACCACTTTTGTTATAAGTTATAATTTATAAATTTTTAATTTTAAGAATACCAAACATCACCAAAATATCATCTGTTAAGGTGGACCCACCATCATTCATATAAAACATATTTGCTGCTTCGGAATCACGTGGTACATGAATTTCATGATATTAATTTGTGACCGCTGATCTGAGGCTACGTGCTGAAATTGCCTTCACTCATGGCCAAGATTCCCGTTAACTTTGGATGCATTGGTGCTTTCAACTTAACTTAGTAAGTTTTTTTTTTTTTTTTTTTCATTTTAGTCTAATTTTTTAGTTGCTCGTAACGATTTTTTTAAAAAAAAAAATATGTGTGATTAGAATAAAGTTAAAAAACTTAATAAATACAAAAATAAAATTTAAAAAATTTTAAGTAATTTTTTTATCTTAGCTGATTTTTAAAATTAAATTTAAGAATATACCCTCTTAGAATAATATTAAGACTTTTGTTGACTAAATACGAAAAAATAATATAAAACAAGCTATTAGATTGGTATCGTTTTTGTTTTTATTTTATTTTTCAAAAGAACTGTTTCACTAAAATGAAAACCACGTGACAATAATGGGTGTTTGCAGATTTTTTTTATTTTTATTTTAAAAAATATGTAAAAAATTAAAAGTCATTGCAAATATTAAAAATTCGTCTTCAGGATTGTGATAATGCTTCTTCCATTTACTGAACATGATGTTGAAGTTTAGGGTGAGAAAATGGGAAAAAAAAAGGGGAGCTCATGCTAGAGGTCCTATTTCGTTAGTTTATTTTGGGATAAGTTATATTAAAAAATATATATTTTATTAGATATTTTTGTCTTGTTATTTACCAAAATTATCCTTAGTTTAAAGATTACATTCGTGCTATCCCAAATTTCCCAACCTAATAACCGTTATCCTAAATTTTTCGTCGAAACAGAGGGATATGCGTGTCTCAACTGATTTTTCAATCTTTGAAGATATTGACTCGAAATTTTTTGCGATATGATTTCAGAAACAACTCATCGATTCATCTCTATCGAACGGGAAAGAATGACTCTGAAAAGTAAATAATAAGAATCGAATATTACATTTTTCATTCGCGAACCCTAGGTGCGATAATTTCGACATTTAGCATTCTATTCGTGTTTTTAAATCGTGTTGAGGGTTTTCATTGAACTCATTATATAAGATTTATCCCTATTGTCTTTGATTTTCACGTTGTGCATGGATTATGTTCGATTTTCTCATTTATTTCGTCTCAGACTAAAATGATAAATTTTTATTATTGAATTCTCATTGCAAGGTGTGAACTCATTGTAACGTGTTGACATTCATAATGAGAATGTTCTCATTAAACTGTAACAATTATAACTGTATTTTGTTATTGAACTAAATTAAATGAGAATGTGGTGTAGTGAGAATGTTCATTATGAGAATATGCTCATTTCTTATTGTAATGTGTTATCATTCTAAAAATTAACCATTACAATAAAAATTTATATAAGATTGCACTGTATTCTCATTCACAAATGCATTTTAAATGGAATGTGTTAAATTATCAAATAAAAATGTGGTGTAGTGAGAATGTTCACAATAAGTGTGTTCTTATTAAACTGTGATGTAATGTTATGAATTAATTTTTTATTGAGTGTTGATTTTTTAAAAAAATTTTCACATGAAAAAATTGTAAAAATAAGAACATATTGTAATGAGAACTCATGAGAATGTTCTCAATGGAAGGCATTCTCATTGTATTCTCATTGACATTTATATGAGACTGTTCTCATTAAATTGTGGCGTTCATAACTGTATTTTATCATGAAGTTATTAAATGAGACTGTGGCATTGTGAAAATGTTTATAATGAAAATGTTCTCATTAAACTGTGACGTATTAAAAATGTTATCATTATACAATGAGAAATCAAATTTACATTAGGGATATACTGTACTTATGAACTTATGATTTTACTAAGATGGCGTTTTCAAAGTTCATAATGGAATTTACAAAAATTCATAATAGAAAAGTTCAGAATAGAATTTATGGCATTACTAAAATATTCAGAATGAAAAAGTTAGGATGGAATTTATGACATTAATATACACGGAATCTCTTGGTGTTAAATATGTTGTTTTAAAATTTGAAATGCCATATATAATCCGTATGCCTATATATATATATATCCATAAACATGCAAAAGGGTATTTGCGTATGATATTTTGATAAAATTAAAAAAAAAAAAATCTCTTAGATTATTTTATAAGTGATTGGGATATATCACAAAATAGATTCCTAATATAGTACTCCTAATTAATTATCTCAAAAAAATGTGGGATTATTGTTAAAAGTAAAGAAATATTCACCTGGAATCGAGATGGATACGAGGCTTGGTACGCTTTCAATGAACTTGGCCCGTCTAAGCGTGGGCTAGTATGCGCGGTCTCAATCATTTTGGTAGTTCAATCCTCTATAGTCTGGTCTCTTCTGGGACCTAAATGCATCTTTAAACCCAATTCAATGCGCGGTCTCAATCATTTTAGTAGTTCAATCCTCTATAGTTTGGTCTCTTTTGGGGCCTAAATGCATCTTTAAACCCAATTCATTCTGAGCAATTAGGTTTAGGTTACGAGTTTCATCCCCTGTTTGGAAAAGCTTTTAATAGCATTTTTTAATTTTATACTACTAATTTTAGTTATAAATTATAATTTTTTTTAAATACTTATAATTTTTGCTATAAGTTATAAATTTTAATTTATTTTAATAATAAATTATAATTTTTATCATAAATTATAATATATAAATTACTGAATTTAACATTCCTAAACACCACGAAAATATCATTTGGTAATACAATAACGTAGACCCACCATCATTCACAGAAAACATATTTGGTGCGTCGGAATCACGTGGCTACGTGCTAAAATTGCGAAGATTCACGTAACTTTCGATCATTGGTGCTTTCAACTTTGGATTAGCTTTTTTTTTAAAAGGTTTTTTTGATTTTTTTTATAAAAGAATAAATATAAAAAGATGTAAAAAAATTAATTTAGGTCGTCAAATTAGTGGACTTTTAAAAAAAATTTTAAGCAAAAAACTTCTAAAAAAAGTTAGTTGCTCATAATGATTTTTAAAAAATATGTTTGATCAGAATAAAGTTAAAAAATTTATTAAATACAAAAATAACATTTAAAGAATTTTAAGTAATTTTTTTTATCTTATCTGATTTTTTAAATTAAATTTAAGAATATGCCCTCTTAGAATAATATTAAGACTTGTTGACTAAAAATGAAAAAATAATATAAAACAAGCTATTTGATTGGTATCATTTTTGTTTTTATTTTATTTTTCAAAAGAACTGTTTCACTAAAATGGAAACCACGTGACAATAATGGGTGTTTTCGGTTTTTTTTTTTAATTTTAATTATCAAAAATATGTAAAAAATTAAAAGTTATTCCAAATATTAAAAATTTTTCTTCAGGTTTGTGATAATGCTTCTTCCATTTACTGAACATGATGTTGAAGTTTAGGGTGAGAAAATGGGGAAAAAATTATGAGTTTATTGTTAAAAACAAAGAAAAATTCACTTGGAATCCAAATGGATCGATTTGTCTTGAGACAAACCAACCGATCTACAAAAATACTATAAGCTGCTTAAGGTAGATTGATAAACATATCAATGAGGACTGATGACTGATCGATTAATCTGGCAAACTAACCGATCGGTGTGTTACGAGATAGATTTATAAAACCTATTACGATTGCGGCCATCAGTGTATCTTTCCTGTTTTCTCTCATAGCTTTACCTTTTAATCGTTATTCTTATATTCTTCTAAAGAAATAGTGAAACAATATTAATCGGTAGACGTAGGCATGATTTATCGGGCCACGTAAAAATCTTTGTGTCGTGTTCTTGTGCATTGGTTCTTGCTCGTTTCTTTCTTGAGTGTGATCGTGCATGATTCTTGTGGTTGTGGCTATCGTAGTCGATTCCCCAACAACTGGTATTAGAACTTTCGATTTTGAAAATCGAAGAATGCACCATGGTAGAAGAAGGAAAGATTAAGATTGAGAAATTCAATAGTTTGAACTTTGCCTTTTAGAGGAGCAAATTGAAGACATATGTATTAGAAAAATCTATATCTTTCCTTGTTCGAGGATAAACCAAAAAAGATGTTGCATGATGAATAAAAAGTACTAGATCATAAAGCCCTAGGGATCGTGAGATTTAGCCTCCCATCATTGATAACGTTTGACATTGTAAATGAGAAGATGACGATAAATTTGTTTAAGGCGTTGAAAAAGATGTACGAAAATCCCTTGGTATCTAACAAGGTATATTTGATGAAAAAGCTATTCAACTTGAAGATGGCGGATAAAACTATAGTTGCCGAGCATATCAGCAAATTCAATACCATCACCAATTAGTTAGAATCGGTGGATATTGACTTCATCGACGAAATTAGAACTTTACTTCTGTTGTCCAGTTTGCCAAAAAGTTAGAATGACGTGGTTGTGGCCGTGAGTAATTCCTCAGGATCAGTAAAGTTGAATTTGGAGGATGTTACCACATTTATTTTGGGAGCAAAGTCATGGTAGAACAACAGTAGGTGAGGGTTCAACATTAGGGTCACTTCTGAATGCCAAAGGGAGAGGAAAAAAGAATGACATAAGAAATTAAAAGGGTCGGGAGAACTACAGATCTAAGTCAAGGGAAAGATCGCAATTGCGAGCTAACAAGCAAAAATTTGGTGACTATTAGAATTGTGGTGAGAAGGGAACTTCAAGAAAGACTATAAAACTCTGAGAAAACAAAAAGACGACGTAAATCAAGGGGTAAGGCTATTGTGAACGTTACTGATGATTAAGCTAATAATTTTTGTAAATCTTATTTGTATCTTAGATTTTGTAACTAATATTGGATTATTGACTCGGGAGTATCATTCTATACTACTTCTCGTATAGATATATTTCATAATTAAGTGAAGATAAATTTTAGAAATGTGTATTTACAAGACGATGAAGCTTGTAATATTGTTAGAAAGGGTGTATTCACAGGTTATTTGCACATCCCTAATGGCAAGTTAATTTTTAAGCCATTTGTTTATTGATTTTTGAAAATGTCTTGATTGGCAACCTAGCATTCTGCTAATTTTATTTTTTATTTTTGAAAGGTGTATTGATTTTAGAAAGGTGTATTTTTTTTATTTTTAAAATTTTTTAAGCCATTTGGCAATCTTAAGATTTGAATACCAATCTGCGAGTGCAAACAGAAGCAAAAATATACACACGCCAAAGAAAAAAAATCATGCGAGAATTTACGTGGTTCAGCACAACCTGCCTCCGTTCACGGGCCTCGGGTTGGCGTGTGAAAGTCATTAGATCTAAAATATATATGGTCATTCTTGTACTCAAACGTAGAGTGTTGATGATGTTTACACAGTCATGGTAGTGATACGTAACTCCGGATCAGAAGTCTCAATTTTGGTCCTTCTTAGATGAGCGCCTTACGTATTTTGTGTAGGTTTACCGAAGCATGAGCTTGAGGCTGTAGCGTGACTGTTGTTTACCGGTTGGGAGTCAGGCTAGTGCGGTGCAACCTCGTAAGGTGAAGTCTTGCTATCATGTGAATGCGTAGTGTTATGCCTTTATGTGTACCCGGTGATAAAATGATAGACGTGCAAGACGCGTTGTTTAGAATATAAGGAAGTTAGTGTTATCTGACGTATATGAGTGGAGTCTGAGTTGGGGAACCAAGTGTGACGAGTAGTATGACCATTGTGACTGGGGTCGGCAACATCTGGGCTGGGGGAGATTCAACGTTATTCTGAGGGCAGGTGGATAGTGTTATGAACTGACCATTTACCGATCACCCTAGGATGTGGTGGTGTTGAGTGGGAGTCACTGGTTGACCCTTTTGATTCTTCTAAAGAGAGAGCTACCTTGTAGATAGTTACCGTGTTTGAGTTACTTTACCCTTATTGGATGTGAATGCCAAAAACCTTTGATTGATTCTTCATTTGGCAGTTTTCTGATAAGGTTAAAATCTCCATAAATCTTGTAAACTTTTTTGTCTTTTGGGATTGTGCCTTGTGAACCTGTACCATCATGATCGTATGAGTGTAGGATTGGTTCCTTATAGCCTCTTGGTGAAGATGTGTTTGTTCTACCCTGAGAGTATAAGGGTTCAGGTGGTGTTCCCTGTTATATCGGGTTGGTAAGCGAAGAACGCCTGTTCTTTTCTAAACGAGGAGTTAGTATTGAATTGTGGAATCTACGTCTACAATGGTAGATTGAAGAGTGCTTGACACCTATGTAAGACATTCTCTGATTAGTGCAAGAATGGTGATGTTCTTAGCTCTTATCGAGTAAGTTCCTTACTAAGGTTTTTGTGGCCGAGTTGTTCACGTTGTGAGTACCTGATAGTCCTTTATGAGTTTTATCTTGCGTTTGGGTTGGTGTTTCAAACTGTTTAGCCCATTTGGAGTTGGTGTTTGATTACCCGTGTCACGCCCCAAACTCCGGGTCACGTGAGACAACACAAACAACCATACATAAAATCCAATCTGAGGATACACTCTCAAAATGAAAGATACACGCATTGTATATAAATGCCAAACGGCATACATTACAAGGCTCAAACGCCAAAAGCTTACACTATACGGTTCCAACACCGAAAAAATATGTTACAACATACATGTAACAGAAAGACAAAAAAGGAAGACTATAACTCTTCAGCATCTCTAGCACTTCTAGATCAACTAGCGTGACCGGTACCTGAAGAAAATCAAATGCCACGTCGTGAGCCAAGGCTCAGCAAAAACTAGACAAGCATGTAGTATAAATAAAATATGCTACAAAATTCGAAGTGTTGGTTTAGACTCTTTTTCAAGCCTTTAAAACAGTTTTCACATGCAACTGGGAAAGCGAGGATAATAATCTTGTATTGGCTCACACACAAGAGCCTTGAAAACAGTTAAAAAGGGGTTTTTAAACTGCGATTCACACAACTCTTAGAACAATTTGAAAACTAGTCTATCCGTCTCACAATGCAGTACATGCAAGCCATGAACCTTCTCGGAATTTCACTGATGGACCGCAGCTCCCATCAATGCACCTTTACAGACTTCAACCGAAGGACCGTGCTCTACCATACACCTTTACGGACTTCAACCGAAGGACCTCAGCCCTAACCTTCACGGACTTTAACCGAAGGACCGCAGCCCTACCGACACACCTTTGCGGACTTTCATCAAGGGACCGCAGTCCTGTTGAATGCACCGTCAGCCAGAACTAACATTCACAGAACCACATGTTCTACTATCTTATCCCATACATCTATGCATAACCTAATTAAAATTTAAAATGCATAAAATCACGTATTATCACTACGTATCACAAACCACGTCATATGTTACAGACACGACCCACATAACACTTGCAACTCATGTAACATACATCACATGCATCCGCTCCTCAAAACCCATATATGCATGCCTATAAAATTATGAGTTTTAAAGCATAAAACCTCGTTACACAAAACGCTATCAAATTATGTACTCCACATACATAAATCGTGCATAAATAAACAATTATAAATACATAAAGCTAGCTATAAGCACACACATAGTCATATAACCTCTAACCATGACATCATACCCACATCTCACCATGCGCGTCACCTACGAGGACGACATCTAAACACACCCGAAACCACGACACGACTTTCAAAATCACCACACAACCAACTGAATCCCAAAAGAAATTCATAGGTATTTGAATAGACTAATTCTCATAAATTAATCGATTGAATACCATAGGATGCCAATCGAAAACCAAACCCAACCACTGAATCACCATTACACAACAACCCAGACCCAAACAAGCTCAACACACACCCTCAACGCCCACACGCGCTCAACACAAACCCACGATACTCCAAGAAACAAGAAACTTGATTAAAAGGGGCAACAAGGATGAATAACAATCTTACCCAAACATTCGACCAAAAACGGGTGAAAAATGATTTGAAAATCTTGACATACCTTCACTATTTTGATCATAACTTTTTTTTACGAAAATAATTTTAAGGTGCAAGAGGTGTCATTGGAAAGAAGACTTCCGGGGCTTCAATTTGAACACAAAAATGACCCAATTTCGAGTCCGAATGAGGTAGATATGATCACAAGAAAAAGGCCAAAAAATAGCCCTGCGAACCCGGCGCTCGCAGAGCGCTTGAGCGCCTCACCACCAGAATGCAGCACTCACTAGGCACCCGCTCGGTGCTTGAGCGCCCTTCAGCGTGCACAGACGCTTCAGAATGTCCCTGTGACGAATTCTAAGCCCCCAAACTCTCAAACACTCACTATAATACTTCTAAACACACATAAACTTACCAACCCACATGTAATAAACTCCCATGGAGATACACGAACTCAAACTATCAAAGATCATCGAACAAAAAGTTTCAAAACCCGATTCCATTCACCGAAAACACAAAAAAGTCTTTTTAAACAAAAACCTAATTTTCTTGAAACAAAATCAGATCTACAGCAATCCGATCGGTAAAAATACACCCGATTACACGTAGCACCCTCATAAAATATACAGGTATAGTATCCTACCTCGGTGAGTTAAAAACTTAACATCTCGAACCACGTGCAAAATCGACCCTCGCCGAAATCAAAATCTGACCGGATGGTTGCGTAGCCCACTGTGCCAAAAGCAAGGATCCGCTGTTGGACCGTTGAAAACTGAGTCCCGGGCCCCTGAGAAGTTAGAGAGAAGGTAGAGAAAAAATGAAGAAAACTTAGGAGTTAAGTTTTGAAAATATCTTTTGAAAATATCTAACTCCAGATATTTATAGGCCTTTAAAATATTTTTTTTAAAATTTTTTCAAAATTCGAGGCATAACGGCCCACGGTCCCAGGAACCTTCCCCAGATGCATCTCTACCCTCAAACATGCATCAAAAGCATATAAAACATGCTGCAACGAAAACACATAACGTGCGTCGAAAAATACCGAAAAAAAAAACGGGTCAGGTTCTCACAAAGAGGATTTGAATTTGAATTTGGTAGAGATGTGGTAGAGATGTGAGTCAAAAAGAATTTGACTCACATTATTAAGAGAATGTGGTAGAGATGTGAGTCAAAAAGAATTTGAATTTGAAAGGCCTTTGTCAACGCAGCCTCTTTGGGCCAACCTGTTTGTTTGGTTTGGAACCTGAAACCCTTATCTGTATAAAAAAGGGGGGGGGGGGGGGGGGCGGGAATTATTTTTAAAGGATGCTTAGATTCTACTGATGAGTAGTTAAGAGAAGTGGCTATCTTGTTGGTTGCAGTGATGTCGCATAACAGCTTAGTATGAGTACGTTCAGAGATTAAGTGTTTGAGTACGAGCAGTGGAAGGGCAAGGTAGTGAGATGCGAATTATGTTATATGGTTCTTTTGTGATTAGTCTTGGGTGGACATAGTGCCTTGATGAGTTGCGCATATGATGAACGTGTTAAGTACAAGAGGTAAATCTTGGTTCAGTGGTGTTGGTGAGAAATTTCAGAATCATGTGTTGTTACCATCCAAATAGAAGGTTATAATATGTGGTACGGATATAAAGAAAAGACACGGGGTATATGCGTATGTTGGCAAACGGTATGGTGGATAACTATCGAGGGCTTATGAACCGACTAAGTGCGTGTGATGTTATGAATACAAGGGTCAGATATATATGTTATAAGTGTGGGCTGATGTCGGATGAGATTAGTTGAGATTGATTCGGGAATGGATAATCAATTGAGAGTCACAAGGTTGATTGTAAATCGTGGGGTTACGTGTGTGCACCATAATATAACGTATGAGGTGGTTAGGTTCATGTAGGTAAGTTTGTACCTATGAAATGTTTTGCCTGTGTGGCATGTTTAACCCAAGGAGCTCATTAAATGCATGTGAAGTTATTAACCTTAAAGGCTATAATGTCAAGAGTGGTAGTCTCGATTGTATGGAGTCTTGGTCTTGATGGTGAAGTTAGAATCGTGGATGTGGGGATTGAGAAATGGATTGGTAGAGGATGAAGGTTTAGATGGAATGTTTGCAAATCATGAGAAGAAAATGTGTTATTTAGAGTTTTCTATGAGTTGAGTGAGTTTCTTTCTTTAGAACCAAATGTTTACTATCTCCGCTCGGGCATGAGCATCTCTTTGGCTCTTGTGATGATGCTTCTAACATATGTAGAATGATGATGTGATTTGAAAATCCTGTAGTCATCATATGATCGTGAAGGCTTGAGCAAGGTTTTGTGTGGGATGCGTATGAATCCTCGTGAATGATATTAAGGTATGATGATATGACGATGTGTATTTTGGCTGATAGAAGTAGACCATGGTATGCGTTTTGAGATGCGGATGAACTAGTTTGTGGCGGTACAAGTGGGAATCTTAGTCCTTACAAACAAAAGTAAAGAGTGTTTGAAACCAGTTCTGGTTGTGGATTAATTTCGTGCTATGCGTTTGATCACGTCGATGTAAGTTGGGTTTTGGTGCCTCAGTGGCGTTAGTGGAACCTTGGTTCGACGGCATGTGGATAACCTTAGGGTTTGTGAGACCTTCATAGAAGAAGTAATCGGTATCGATGTTTATCTTTCAAAAATATGGATATGTTGTGATGCGTCAGTCTTGGGTGCAAGATGCGTTAGCATCTATATCGTTAGACGACCTTACGGAATCTTATTTTGTAGATAGTGATGGTTGATGGAGGGTGTTGACTCGAGATTTAGTGTTGAATTATGAGGACGAAAATTCCTAAATGGGGGGGAGATTGTAGGGACCCGGTCCTTTTTAATTTGAAAAGATTAATTAAACCTTATTGTGATATTTTTGGTGAAAAATGGTTAAGCATTTAATTGTGTGAAAAAGTTAAAATTTAATCATGTTAATGATTGTTGGTGGTAATTACATACTTGATAACGTATGAAAATAATTATCGTGAGTTGATTGAACGAGCCGTGAAGTGTTGGAACAAAATTTAAGTTTATATGTACAGAGAGTAACTTAAAGTCGGGATTGAAGCTTTCCAAAATCATTTCTCTCATCTCTTTCTTTCTCTAAACTGAAACCCTAACCTTTAAATCTGGGTTTTGAGTGCTCCTTAAGCTTCTCTTGCTCCTTTGTAGGTGATCCCTTACTTCTCTCCCGAAAGAACACCTATTGGAGGTTGGAGGTTAGAGGCACACAATGGAATCTTCGTCTTCGCCACTTGATTAGAGATTTGGTCAATTGAAGCTCTTTATAGTTGGAATCTTTTGTTTTTAGCATCTAAGAGGTAGGATCTATGACTATTTATAAAGATTTGTTAGATATGAGTTGTATACTTGAGTTTATACATGAAAAGCATGAAAAAAATATATTCTTTTGAAACCCTAGGTTTGGGTTTGGAATCAAAGCAAGTTAAACCTTGTGTTTTCGGATGATTTATGGGAGTTCTATCAAGATATTATCATTTGAGAGTAGTAATTTTGTGATATGAAAAGTTAGGATTTGATTTGGGTTAAATTCATAAAAATCTGGGGGGTTTTGGGTTGTTGGACCTGAATAATAAAATTGAATAGGCTTTTGAACAAATTGGGGTGATATTAACCAAGTTGCATACAAATTTTTCATAAATTTATACGATACATGAGAATATTAAAAATGATTGAATGACTTTAACTCTATGTGTGGGTTGGGTGTTGCCGAGAGGAACTTGGTTTAAGGGTTGGACTCGTGAGGATTGTAAGGTGAATGATTTTGATTGTGTTGGGTTTGGCGAGAGAAATCATGTTTGGAATGGACTCGTGGGTGTAATTTTGAAAATGACAATGTGAATAAACCGATTAAGATCCGCGAATCGTAATTATGGACTAATCCAGCTCCTTAGTGAAAGATCGAAAAACTGCGCAGATTCGGGTACTCTGCCCATCGGCTAATAACCGAGAAGGAGGCATAGTCATGGCGGTTATAGAACGCATTTGCCACATGGCCTCACGTGGTCCGGTCCGTTATAGAACGCATGGGACTATAAGCTCGTTTGGCATCGATTTTTAAATTGTTTCTAAATTCATAATTAAGTTGGATACTTAGCCCACTGTGAAAGGCCGTAAAAAGTACAAGGATTGAATTAAGTCAGATACTTGGCCCACGGTGAAAGACTGTAAAAAGTACATGGATTGAATGTGGTTGGATAGTTGGCCCACGGTGAAAGCCGTAAAAAGTACCAGAATTAAATTAGGTTAGGTACTTGCCCCTCGGTGAAAGACCATAAAATAATTCTTGAATCGAGTTAGATTATAAAACCATAAAACAGTTGATGTCACGTCCCATATTCCGGGTCACGCGGAAAGCCACCGAACATCATCAAACCATCCCAACACAAAAAGGGATTTAAAACCAGAAAGCTAAGATAAGGCTAAAACCGTTGAAAAATGTACTACCGATGGTTTATCCAATTTGAAAGAGTAGCCAAGAGACTACGGTCGCCGTTCCACAAGCCAAACCCTTTTTTTAAAAAAGAAAATTGACTTTTTGGATAAAGAAAATTCTTTCAAAAAGATGTGGAAGCCATTCTAAAATTTTCCTCAAGTATAAGAGTTTAAATGAATTTTAAACCATTTGAAAATTTCATTTGTAAAGCATTGCACCCACCATTGAAAAACGTAGTAAAAAACTATGAAAAATAACAACAAGCCCAAGGTTCTCTCAAAAGTATTAAAACATGCATACATCCACAAAAACTATATACGCATTACAACATGCAACCAAGCACACACACATATTTCCTCACAAGGTAATGCACCCTCGCCCCACAGCTCATAGGTATTCGAACCCAGAGTTCTGATACCAAGTTATCACTCCCCAAACTCCGGTTCATGCAAACAGCCACCGAACATCATCAAACCGTCCCAACACAAAAAAAGGATTTAAAACCAGAAAGCTAAAACAAGGCTAAAACCTTTGAAAAATGTACTATCAAGGGTTTATCCAATTTGAAAGAGTAGCCAAGAGATTACGGTCACGGTCCCACAAGCCAAACCTTTTTTTTTTTTTTAAAAAAAAATTGACCTTTTGGGTAAAGAAAATCATTTCAAAAAGATGTGAAAGCCGTTCTAAAATTTTCTTCGAGTACAAGAGTTTAAATGAAGCATAAACTATTTGAAAATCCCATTTGTAAAGTATTGCACCGAGCATTGAAAAACGTAGTAAGAAACTACGAAAAACAACAACCAACCCAAGGTTCTCTCAAAAGTATTAAAATATGCAAACATCCACAAGAACTATATACGCATTACAGCATGTTATACTCAAATATGAAATATATACAAAAAGGTATAAACTACCTAACAAAGACCAAACAACGGGGTCTTATCAACAGCCACCTCCGGGCACCTCAAGGTCACCCACAGGACCACGTTTACCTGAAAAAAAATTTACAACAAAATTTCACACCGTGAGCCGAAATCGAATAGAAATAGACTATAAATCTATAAAGAAAGTTATGCAATCAAAAGCATACGGACTCAACCACAGAAGTCAAAAAAGTTTTTCTTTCAAAATCATAAGTTTTTCGTCAGGCCAACACGAGCCTCAAAAAGGTTTTCTTTCATAAAATCCCTCATTTCCAACTTTAAAACCATGCATATCATCTTCACATATATCATGCCACAGTTAAGGGAAAGTAATAATCAAAAACTTGATTTTGTTCACCCGGATCATAGAACCAGGATCAAAAAGTTATTTTTCCACTCGGAACACACAACTGAGGAAAAATATATAAATGAAATCCTATCAAGAGTCTCAAAAAGGTTTTATCCCACAAAATTTCACATTTTTCATCATTCAAACTATGCATATCATCATAACATATATCATACAACAATTAAGGAAAAACTGCAAATAAACAGTAAGCTCCACTATGGCCACTCAGTCGAGGAGAAAAATAAATTGTAATCCTATGTACTGACTCTGCCACACAGAAAAAAGATAACAACTATAAACTCCTGCCCATTACCTTAGTCTTGAACCACTTAAGGCCTGTTAGATAATGACAAGTCCTATACGGAGCTACAACAATAAAGCCACTCACGAGGCAACAAACTTCTTTACAGATTTTCACGACCGATGGACGAAGCATAAACAAACCACGTTTACCTGGATTAATCCGAGGGACCGTAGAGAACCCACTCTGCGCACATTTTTGGACTTCCACCAAGGAGCAATAAAAGCCCAACTCAAAATCACACACTGTCATGGTACATCTATGGAGAACATTTAAAAACCCACTGTAACTCAACTACGAAAACTCGTAAAATAGTTTATACAGCACATGTATAAAAGGGATTCAATCCATCGACGTGGAGATCTAAAACAATTTCCAACAAACGTTTAAAATGTGAGATTCAACCCCGCGGGTTAGCTCTAAACCTTCAAAAATATGTTTTTTCACCATTTTTACAAATAACTCATTTTCAAATCTTCTTTTAAAAACTGCGGATACTACGCACCCGAAACATGTATACAACCAAGAAAAGGCATAAAAATCTACTTTGATCCAAAACCAATGTTTACACATAAAAATCAAATTTGATATATTTTCTACTCGGTGAAAACATATATAATCACATATATCACCCTTATACAGCAGTAGGGTCTAAAATTCTAATTCGGCGAGCCAAAGCTTGACACCTCAAAAATTGAACCTCGACAAAACAAAATTATGTCCGGATGAACGCGAAGCCCCCGGTACCAACATCAAGGATCCGCTGTCAGTTTACTGAAAATCGAGCTCCGGGCCTATCAAAATCTAGAGAGAATGTAGAAAGAACCAAAACTTAGCTTAGAAGTACTGAATTTCAAAAATATCTCGGGCCCTGAATATTTATAGAACACGAAGATTTCCACTGTCCAGTCGGCCGAACCACCTTGTCTAGTCGACTGAACCGGCCTTCTGTCGCTCCAGTCGACTGGATCCTCCAGTCCAGTCGACTAGATTGTTGTACTGTGCGTCAAACTGGTTCTTCAGCGTGAAATAGATTTTCCAGCCCAACCACTAGCCAAATAAGCCTTAACAAAACCCGAACACGGGCCAAGGGTGTACCTAAAACATTACTGAGATCATGAAATAACTCGAACACTTAAATTATTTCAAAAATGAAATAGGTCAGGGTCTCACAACTCTCCCCCTCTTAAAGGAATTTTATCCCCGAAATTCAACACTGAAACTAAGCCAATCACTAACTCGCAACCATCGACAATCTCTGATACAAACCCAGCAACACCACATAACAGCACAAGTGCCCCAGCAACTGAGATCCCAAACATGTCGTCACACGAGGTAACCATGACTTGAAGATTCAATCTCCACACAAACTGCCCACACGTGCAAGTCCCATTGACACAACTGCCATCCATAAGACATTTGTGGAATGCCAGATCAAGATCCAACTCACATCGTACACAAACCACTCCAGCGAAAAACGCATCACATGAGACCAATCCACCCTGGTATATGATCTCAAACACTCTCTAAGCCCGAACATAGAGATAACCACCCTTTCGTCCTTACACTACCACAAACTGGCTCAATCACACCTCACAATGCACACCAAGGATTATCTATGCGAGTTCAAACACATGATGTCGAACCCTGACATCGGTCACTTGAAGTTATATATTGCACGCACAAACTTTACTCAAGTTCTATCGCTCACCAAATGTCCACTAACTTTGATACCATATCATCACCCTGCAGATACTAATCAATGCCATCACGAAACTGAAACAACACCCATGCACAAGGTAGGACACAAACACCTTACTACAGAGGGAAGCTCACTTACTCACCTAGAATACCAAAGAATGAGACTCAGCAAACCTTCAAACCTCTATCCTCTATCCGATCTTCCATCACGAACCACAATTCTTACCTTTAAGGAACACTAGGTGATACACCATTGTCCCGAACAAGGTTTCACACAACCAAAAATCAATCCAGCATCACCGCTACGAGGTCACCTGATCTCAACGACTCACTCGACCAAACAGGTCACGCAGACAGAACAACTCATAAGTATCCAAAACCTATACAAACCTAACCATGTTGCTAGTGCAACAGCACGCCACTACACCTACCACAGTCGATAATCACTCATCGACTCTGAGAACTCTGAATAACTCGAAACTTCAAACAAGACCCAAATCCAGACTCACAAAAGTCTATCAGAAACTCACCATGTGAATATCACAGCCGCACTGCTCTGACCAAATTCCTGCTCTACCATGAGCTAGAAGGTCAACCATACACACAACCCAAAATATGCCGCATACAATAGTTAACGATCCTCAGTTGATTGCTACAAGAGAAACTCTACATCTCAACACCAACTTTCTTGTCAACCAGGACAAGCACAAGCAGTCATAGTCCACCAACCGGACCTCACAGAGCATATAACTCAAAATGATACAAAATAAGCCACACTGACTAGGTTACAACGACCTATCATGTTTACCACACTCATATGTACTCCTTTACGGTCTTCTACCGTGGGATAATACTAACCCCATCATGTAATTCCTTTCGGTCCCCAACCACGGAAGTAATCGGATTCCATGTCATACACACAGACACTCCACATCGTAGAAGGCACATAACCAGACGTAACAGCTAAACGCATATACTCACCAACCATCCGTTGAAACCACGGAGAATCAATCTCACCAGCATCCGATCACGGCAATACAAGTTTCTGAGTCACCACTCCAAGGGTCACAACACGGATACCAAATCCACAGAGAGTCTCAGAGCACAATCGAAACCTAAATCGATCAAAAACCCAACATCTCCATCCAACAAGGATGAAACAACTCACATCAGACAACCATCCACAGGAAAACTCTCTCTTCGTCCAGAGAGAAAAAAAGGGTAAACAAAATCCACAACCCAATCTCGGCGTACTCCCAGTACTCATCAACACTTGGCATTTCAAGAACCTTGTAAACCTTACCTTGAATCCACATCGACCACAATCGAACAGTCGCCGTACGGTACTCAAACCATCCGCTACACCAAACTCTTAACTCTTCGGCGTCATTCGCACACATACAAACATCATCAATTCGCGCACCTTGTACAACACATCCCATGGGTTTACAAGCTCATCACTAAGCGTGCACGAAGGTACACGTCAACATTCCGTCGTGCCAAAATCTCACTCCACAAGGTTGCACTTACTCACCTAACTCATGCTAGGCAAATCATAACCACTTCACGGTCTCAAGCCCACTGCCCACGCAACTCGCATAGAAAGCGCACGACACCATACAAAGGAAATTCAATCCTAAGACTCTTCATCCAAAGTTACCAAGAACTCCCTTAATCATGCAGACACCTTCTTCACTTTCGCTCTCAAAGCACACATCGATCACAGGCGTCGTAACCCACGATTTCTCACATATCATCTCAGGCTAGCCAAATCACACGGTACAGTACTGAAGTTTATTACTCTACACTTCGTTCCCATGGGAAAATAACACACCCATCTCTGAATCCAAGGTTGAACACAAATAAGCTCCAGACATATCATACCCAGGATATGCTGTCTCCGCACAAGCTAACCACACGCATTCCGCATGGTTCTCAAACACTATCTCTTGATCACTAGGATAACGATCAAACCATAAACCTGCGTTCTCATAGAAATCCCACGAAACTGCTACTCGTTGCGTGTTAGAATCGTAACCCAAACCCTTACTCATTCCAACATCGTTACGACCCATGCTCTTCCCAGCATATCTACAACTCATACTCGTCCCCATAGTCTTGAGCTCACTCACTTGGGACTCAATTCTCAGACCTCAAGAAGGTATACCACGTCCAAGGCTATAAGACTACCCAGACTACCAACAACATTCTCAGATGCTAACCTGGCCACCGTCAACACCCTGCTAACCACCATCAACATCCTAACTACAAGGGAATATCTCTAGAACCACACGTCTATTATCTCAACACACACACGACCAAGGATTATCACGCTCCCATCCACTATGTTCCCGTCTATACTCCATCCTGAGTACATGGCTCATGATATAGCATGGTTCAAGACGTCCCTAATCCATCACACGGTCAAAACTACGTACATCAACCTTACTCGAAAGGGATTAGAACGATCCACAGATCTATCCACAAATCTAGTCGTAACGACGGATTTCCAGGGTCTCCAACACCCAAACACCCCATCGCCCATACTCACAAGGCTTATTCTTAACACAACTCTAACCACCAATAGCATACTCTGAGAGGAGTCACTATTCATGAAGACACTCAATAGTTCACCAATCGAGGCCAACCCCACACGGTTAAACCCAACTCTCTGATGAGTTCCATAGTACACCAAGCAATCGACGCTCAACCCATAACCCTACCTCTGCAACTGATAGCAACCGAGTCGCACATCCAAAACCTAAACCACTTTCTCATCATCTCAAAGGGTGTACAGATTATATTAAAAAATATATAACATGACAACCTAAGGTCGATCTATCATGTTATTCCTAAAACATACCACATAATCATGCTAACACATAACCACAACGATTATGCAGACACAACACCAATACCGAGGAGAACCGACAAGAATGATGCGTCACTTTGGACAACCTACTTAGGTTTCCTACTAGAAATCACGTCAGCTAAATGCGTTTCTAGCTTGGCTCCCAAGTTTGTTAATCTAAACGCTCAAAGGTATGACTAATCAATCCTAAGGTCCAACCTCCATACTCACATATACACATCAAGCAAACATGTTTATACTAAAACATAAACACATGCAACCAAGCACACACACATCTTTCCTCACAAGGTAACGCACCCTCGTCCCACGGCTCATAGGTATTCGAACTCAGAGCTCTGATATCAAGTTATCACGCCCCAAACTCCGGTTCATGCGAAAAGCCACCGAACATCATCAAACCGTCCCAACACAAAAAAGGACTTAAAACCAGAAAGCTAAAACAAGGCTAAAACCTTTGAAAGACGTACTACAGAGAATTTATCCAATTTGAAAGAGTAGCCAAGAGATTATGGTCACGGTCCCACAAGCCAAACCTTTTTTTTAAAAAGAAAAGAAAATTGACCTTTTGGGTAAAGAAAATCCTTTCAAAAAGATGTGAAAGCCGTTCTAAAATTTTTCTCGAGTACAAGAGTTTAAATGAAGCATAAACCATTTGAAAATCCCATTTGTAAAGCATTGCACCTAGCATTGAAAAACATAGTAAGAAACCACAAAAAACAACAACCAACCCAAGGTTCTCTCAAAAGTATTAAAACATACACACATCCACAAGAACTATATACGCATTACAGCATGTTATACTCAAATATGAAACATATACAGAAATGTATAAACTACCTAATAAAGACCAAACAACGTGGTCTTATCAACAACCACCCCCGGGCACCTCAAGGTCACCCACAGGACCACATCTACCTAAAAAAAGTTTTACAACAAAATTTCATGCCGTGAACCGAAACCCAATAGAAACAGGCTATAAAACTATAAAACAAGTTATACAATCATAAGGATACAAACTCAACCACAGGAGTCAAAAATGTTTTTCTTTTAAAATCATAAGTTTTTTGTCAGGCCAACACGAGTCACAAAAAGGTTTTCTTTCATAAAATCTCATTTTCAGCCTTAAAATCATGCATATCATCTTCACAGATAACATGCCATAGTTAAGAAAAAGTAATAATCAAAAACTTAATTTTGTTCACCCGGATCACACAATCGGGATCAAAATGTTATTTTTTCACTCGGAACACACAACCGAGGAAAAAGATATAAATGAAATCCTATCATGAGTCTCAAAAAAATTTTATCTCATAACATTTTATATTTTTTATCTTTCAAACTATGCATATCATCCTAATAGATATCATACCACAGTCAAGGAAAAACTGTAAATAAACAGTAAGCTCCACTATGGCCACTCAGCCGAGGAGAAAGATAAAATGTAATCCTATGTATCGACTCTGCAACACAGACAAATGTAACAACTATAGACTTCTGCCCATTACCGTAGTCTTGAACCACTTAAGGCATGTTTGGTAATTGCAAGTTCTATACGGATTTACAACAATAAAGCCACTCAAGGGGTAACAAGCTTCTTTACGAATTTTCATTACCGAAGGACGAAGTATAACTAAATCACGTTTACGGGGATTAATCCGAGGGACTGTAGCGAACCCACTCTGTGCACATTTTTGGATTTCCACCGAGAAGCAATAGAAGCCCAACTCAAAACCACGCACTGTCACGGTACATCTATGGAGAACATTTAAAAATTCACCGTAGTTCAACTACGAAAATTCATAAAACAGTTTATACAACACATGTATAAAAAAGATCCTATCCATCGATATAGAGATTTAAAACCATTTCCAACAAAACATTTAAAATGTGAGAATCAACCCCGCAGGTTTGCTCTAAACCCCCAAAAATACGTTTTTTTTTACCATTTTTACAAACATCTCGTTTTCAAATCTCCTTTTGAAAACTACGGATACCACGCATCCGAAACATGTATACAACCAAGAAAAGGCGTAAAAATTTATTTTTACCCAAAACTAAGGTTTACACATAAAAATCACATTTGACGTATTTTCTACCTGGTAAAAACACATATAATTACATATATCACACTTATACAGTAGTAGGTTATAGAATCCTACCTCGGTGAGCTAAAGCTCGATGCCTCAAAAATTGAACCTCGACAAAATAGAATTCTATCCGGATGAACGCAAAGCCCCCAGCACAAACATCAAGGATCCACTATCAATTTGTTGAAAACCGAGCCCTATGCCCATCAAAATTTAGAGAGAAGGCAGAGAGAACCGAAACTTAGCTTAGAAGTAATGAATTTTCAAAATATCTCTGCCCCTGGATATTTATAGAACACGAAATTTTTCACTGTCTAGTTGGCCGAACCTCCTTGTCCAGTCGACCAAACCAGCCTTCTGTCGCTCCAGTCGACTGGATCCTCCAGTCCAATCGACTAGACTGCTGTACTGTGCGTCCAACTGGTTCTTCAGCGTGAAATAGATTTTTTAACACAACCACTAGCCAAACTAGCCCAAACGAAACCCGAACACGCGTCAAGGGTGTACCTAAAATATTACTGAGATCATGAAATAACTCGAACACTTAAAATATTTCCAAAATAAAATAGGTCAGGGTCTCACAGTTGAGATATGAGGAGAAGTGGGTAAAGTGTGTGCGTGTGTATATGTGTATGCGTGAGTTGAGAAAATTGATAAATCTAAAATAGGAGTAATGGAACTGAGATAACAGATTAAATGATGGGTTTGTGAGGGAAATTTGATTTAATTTGTGTAAGGAAAATCGGTGATGTGAATGGGTTTTGGTAAAGAAAGGAATTTGATTTTTGATAAATTTATATGTTGTATTTTGCAAAATCATCATCGCATGTCATACTTATGCTTATTGTTAGTTACTTTCCTATGAGCTTCGACTCATGCTGTTTAAAACCTTTTAGGTGATAGCGAGAAGAAACGATCGACTAAGGAGTTTGGTCGTTGAGTTACATTATTTTGTAGAAAGATCTTTTACCAACACTTAATCTTGTAAATGTAATTCTTTGATACATTGACTGCATATATTTGGGTTAGTTCGTACCGTTCTGTAAGGCCTTAAGGGTATGTACTTACAGATTGTATGCATGTGAGGACATCGATTGGTTATTTTGGGTTTGTTCTGATTTTTCGTTTGAAATCCTTTGGTTTAAACATTAGTTTTCTTTGAATGAAACGTTTGAGGTTATTTCTTAGTTTTTAATGTTGTTTTTACATGTTTGCGTTATCCTTAAATGCCAGTTGGAGAGTATGGTTGGAGTGTGGGATGTTGCAGTTGGAAAACTGTAGTTTGAAAAAGGGTCCAGGTTTGGACCGCTCGATGGACCGATTGATCGGTCTGTCAAGCGATTAAACACTGCTCGCGGTTGTTATGGTCTGTAGAAGACCGATCGATTGGTATTGAGCCTGATCGAGTGGTCTGCCTGCAAAAATACTTTTTCAACCTTTTGTTTTCAGAATCTCTTCTTTTGGGGTTTGAAAATCCTCTCTTTCAAATGATTTATTTAAAGAGTGTTTGTGAGGTATTTGAGCTTAAAACCTTTTTTCTTGAGATAACTTTCTTTGGGTTGGTTGGATAACTTTCTTTGGGATGGTTGGTTGGGGTTGGTTCACGTGTTTTGAAGTTGAGGGCGTGACAACATCTCTATCCCTTTTGACTCAACTTTTTACAAAACAACTAGAATTATGGAGTCCTATTAATAGGCAAACTCTAAAATCCTAGTCCCCTATATAATTATAAAATTTTATATATATTAGATTTCTTATAGATTTATGACTCTAATTTAACTCAAATATATATAAATAAAATACTAATTATATAGGTATACAGAATACATGACACACACCCAATAATCTCTATGGTGCTCCAAGACTATTGAATAATTACTCTAAATTTTAAACTATATATATATAGATAAAATAAAATCTATTTTATATTAATACTTCTTTTGAATAATTAATTGTTCAGGTCAATTTACGAGTATTTCGAATAATTTTGAGATACTGAAGTTAACTGCTAAATAATTTTTCAGTAATTCTAAAAACTCGAACGAGTGACTATTTAAGAAATAATTTCAAAATTTGTCCAGTCCACCTACCTCTCTCAAGATTAGTTTGGCTCAATGAATCCGACCATTTAATATTTTAAAATTATAATTATTTATTACAAAAATTCTATGCTATGTATGCACGAGTTTTTTTAACAAAAAAACATTACTTATATTTGAGAATATATCCACTTTCAATTTTTTAATGGAATCTATAAATGATTAAAAAAATAAACACATGTTACTCTTATTTTATAAAATTAATGTTTTTTTCATTAAATTTAATTGTAAGAAACACATAAAATATTTTCCACGTGCAATGGTAATAGGTCGCAACTTTGGGGACCATCACCAGCAATTAAAGTCAGATGATTTGTCTGGTATGGAATTTATTTATTGGCTTAGCCTATGCTTAGACTAAAAAATTTAATGGTTCTTTTTATGGAGTTTTTATAAATTTAAAAAAAGTATGTTAGATAAGGCTAAATTTTAAAAAAAATTACTAAAAGACAAAAAAATTAAAAAAAAAAGTCAAAAAGTCTACTTAAATTGATTTTTTTTCATCTTATATGAATATTTTTTTTAAATTTTGATCTAAAAAATCTGCTTTTCTGTTTGCTCATGATAGGAGAAATCTAAAAGTTTATTTGGGCTAATGTTAAAAAAAAGTTACTGAAAGAAAAAAAAAATATTAAAAAAAAAAGATAATTTAAACACAAGCTTACTTCTTGCCGTTACTTTTATTTTTTTTAAATCTTTTATTTTTGATATATTTTATTTTATTTTATTTCATTTAAGGGGAATTAAAAAGAAAACAAGAATTAAAAGTTAAAACAAGTTAATAAATTATATTTTTTTACTTGTTTTTCTTTATAAATTTAAACAAAATATTTTCCTTTCGTTTGCCTGCAAAAAATGATAGGCAATTTATTATGTATCCAACCATAAGCATTTCATTAGTCCATAAGAGATTAGAAAGAAAAGAATGTTTGGAAAACAAAAACAATAAAATAATACAATAAAAGAAAGAAGATAAAAAAAATGCGTGCTTTAGTTGAAGTTGAAAAAGAAAGAATGTTTTGAAAAAACTTTATTTGTTTAAATTAGGGTTACTCATTTCGATAAAAATAATGTGTCTATTAATAAATTGTAAGAACAAAATTATGAATTCAAAATTAAAATTATGAATATATAATCACTTTTTTATATGTCATTCTTTTGTTTTTCTTTTAATTTATATTCAACTTTAACGTGATTTTTGTTATTATAGTAGTAATTTATTTTTATTATATATATTTTGTTTCATAAAAGAATGCAAACAAAATATCATTATTATTATTATTATTTTTAACTATCTTTTCTCATGATGTCTCGAGACACCTAAAAAATATAATTACTTTAATCTAAAAGCAATTAAATTAACAAAAGTTAAAATCATTACACAAAAGTTGTATGTATGCAAGTTGTATGAGATTTATTTTTTACATGTTATGTTATTATCTTGCTAAACCAATTCATAAAACTTTTTTTTTTTTTTTGTTTCATCTCTTTCTATTCATTCTCTCGCCATCAAACAAACCCAAGTTCCAATTATAGCCATTATTTAGAAGAATTCTATAAATAGTTGTCAGTGTGGCTAACTCCAGAAGCACATGCAATATATTCAACCTTTGTTGAAAACTTTATTTTCATGGCTCTTTACTTTCCTGCTCTAACCATTACTTCTCACAGCACCAATAGGCTTTTTCAACCTCGCGATCTAGTTCTCTCCTTGCTATCCTTTGGTAATGGTGGCAATCGAGTCTTACAAATCGTTAGAGGCACTAGTGTTTGTTCTTCTACTGTCACCAAATCAGTAAAAACTCAAACCAGTACCATTGTCAGGCGATCTGCAAACTATAAGCCGTCCGCTTGGGAGTACGACTATATCCAATCGCTTAGTAGCAACTACCAAGTACGTAGTTTTCGCGATGCCTTCAACTGTATTTAATTTTGTTGGGAAGGAAAAATTTTGTAGTAAATTTGGAACATTATGTTGACAATTTGCCCAATTAATTTTATTTTTAAATTAGTTTATTTTTTTATCGTTTTTCTCTTATTTTTATGACTTTGTAACCACAATTAGCGGTCTTGTTATTTTGAACCTATTGATTATTATTCTGGTGAGATATGTTCACAATAAGTAATAGAAATGTGATTTATACGTGAGTTTGTGACATATTAACATTATTTTTAAAGAGTTAGTTACTCGCAATGCTTATGTTCACCCTCATTTTGG
The DNA here is from genome assembly GCA_034768845.1 of Heliamphora exappendiculata. Classification (NCBI taxonomy): domain Eukaryota; kingdom Viridiplantae; phylum Streptophyta; class Magnoliopsida; order Ericales; family Sarraceniaceae; genus Heliamphora; species Heliamphora exappendiculata. The sequence continues at coordinate 29,408 of JAOTRH010442661.1, forward strand.
TCTGTACTTGACTATGAGGAGTCACTAAATTGCAATTAAATTGTATTTTTTCGAAATTAATTTTTGCTAAGAACATATAATTGTTTTGCAGGAAGATGCGTACCTAAAACAGGTTACGAAGTTAAAGGAAGATGTGAAAATACTGTTTGATAACATATTAGATCCACTGGATAGACTTGAATTGATTGATAACTTGCAAAGATTAGGAGTGTTCTACCATTTTGAAGAGGAAATACAGAGAACCTTGGAAAGAATCTACAATGACAAAAAATTTTCGTGGAGCAAACCGGAGGATTTGTATGCTATTGCTCTCAAATTTAGACTTTTGAGACAGCATAATTATGATGTCTCTCAAGGTACTTTCATGACACATACATACAAACACACACACACACACACATATATATATATATATATAATATGTAGTTGGCTCTCAAAATATTTTAAATCCTCAATTTTCAATTATTTTTCAAAGTTCACGTTATCTCTCCTATCTGGCATATTTCACTAATCCTATCTAATTTCTATCTTTTTTCTTAATCTTTTACTAATTAAATAAAAATTTAAAAAATTATAAAAATACTAAAAACTACCCGACTCTCCCACTCATTCCTCTAGACCCTCCCTCTCCTCACTCTCCATTTTTATATTCTTTTTTGCACAAAATAATATTTGAAATATTCTAAAATTTTAAATATTTTTTTATATAAACTTTGATTTCAAAATATAAAATATTTAAATACTATTTTTAAATCTTAGTGTAATAAGATCTCTAAATTATCAAACTCTAAATTTTAAAATCTTATAAAATATTTAACATTTTATCTATTAGGTAGCACTCACCGTCTGCTCGAAACAATTCTTTTTTTTAATAGTATTATAAATACAAAAAACATTTATGATCTATTTTTTACCTAAATAGTTTTAACGTATAATTTTTTATTTTTTCATTATTCTGCTACTCTTTTAATATAAACATAGTGTGCTAGCATTTTATAAAAATTTAAAAAGAAAATGGGTTCAAATGTAACATAGCATGCTACCATTTTATGAAAATTCACAAAAAAATAAGAATAGATTGAAAAAAATATCAACTAGAAATGTGAACAGGTTTAGTTTTTTTAATGACATTTTTCATTTTATGTTAATAAGATATATAATAAGCACTTAAATCTCTTTTTTTAAAAATATTTTTCTATATTTTTATAAAAAAATCATCCCTAGCTTTGTATGTTTCCTATTAAAAATAGAGAACATAAAAGTGCCAATAAAAGTAGAGAAGTGAACAAATATTTATTTAGTTTATCCTTTTTTTATATTGTTTTTTATTTTTTCAATTTGATCATTCAATTTATCTAGTCTTCATTTTTAGCAAAGTTAATTATTAATTTATATTATTAGGGAAGGGAAAAATATGGAAAACAATCAGATAATTTAGATAGGGTTCGAAACTAAACTGGAAGAATGATTGTTACCTTTTTTTTTCAGTTTGTTTTTTTATTTTTGTTTTATTTTTGCTACTTAAAAGTTTGAATTTAATAGACTAATTTTATTTTATTTTATTTTATTAAACATCAACTCTTATTTGAGTTTTTCATTAATTTTTTTTTAAGTTTGCAAATTAGATAAGACTTAAATTTTATTTCATTCTAATTATATGTGGCTAAGATATATAAAATATATTGTTGATATTTTATTTTACTTTTTGTCTTTCCGTCACTTTTACTTTTCCTTTTTTATAATGCTTTAATATATTTTCTCATCACTATTTAATTTTAATTTTAATTTTTATTTAACTTAATTTAGCCTATTTAAAAACGTAAATACTAATTAAATTAAATACAACCGAAAAATAAAAAATTAAAAAACTTAGCAACAGATTAAATACGAATAAACACTAAAAACCTAAATTTAGTTTGAATTAAACAAAATCAAATAAAAACTTAAATTAAATTAAATACAAATTAAATCAAAAAAACTTTGAAGCATAAATATGAATTAAATCATAAAAAAATTATAATTGATGAGCCAATTTTGTAAAATCCAATTACCAAAACTCATATGATAAAAAAGATTAAAATACTAATAAATATATATATATATATATAGAGAGAGAGAGAGAAAGAGAGAGAGAAGATTAAATTTAATTACCAAAAGGATGTCACACAACATTAATTTTCCACGAAAATCCAAGTAGTCTTTTTAAAAAGAAAAGACTAACTATAAATAGACACATAATAAATATAAAATTAATAAATTAATAATAAAAAGTCACTAAATTATATTTAACATGTAAGTGGTACAATTATTATTGAATATTCTTTGAATCATAGAACTTTAATTTTAAATAGACACCCAATGGTGCTTCATTATATATATATATATATATATATATATAAACATAAATATTGTTTGCTAAAAACTACTCTTTAAATGTTGAACATTAGTTAAAAAGAATTTGACCACAAAAATATGCTTGACAACTCATATTTTTTATTTTAGACAAAAAAATGGCTAAATTTCGTATTTAATTACTAAGAAATCAACTAAAATATAAGAAATTACGAAAACATCATTATTTTTAGAAGTTTCTATCGTATTTGACTTTTTTAAATACGTCTCTAAACAAGATATATTTTATATTTATATACAAATTACTTTTATAATTTACTGTATTTATTTGTCTATTAATTTTCTTTATTTTCTCATATTATATTTTATAATTTGCATGTATCGCACGGATCTACGCTAGTATATATATGTATGTATAAAGAGAGAATCCTAAAAGGTAACCTCCCTTTTCATTCTTTTACGAAGGCCGGGAGTTTGACTCTCGATATTAACAAAGTGTATTAGTTTCATCCCATTTGCCCGATTCAAATGATTAGGAGTTTTTACTTGAAGATTCTCTGACATTAACAAAGTGTATTGGTCTCCTTTCATTTGGTGGATTCAAATGGTTAAGAGTTTCTACTTGAACCACCATGTATATATGTTATAGTAAGTTTGAATGACCATCCCTAGGCTAACATATATATATA
>JAOTRH010442680.1:0-32442 GCA_034768845.1 Heliamphora exappendiculata
TACCTGGAACCCCTGCAAAGAATTGCAGACATGATTAGTGGCTCCCGTATCTACACATCAGGTTTCCGTAGATACAACCGCTAAACAAGATTCAACTACTAGAGAAAAAACAATACCTGCAGCTAGCTTATTCTTGCTATCAGGGCAGTCCCTCTTCCAGTGTCTTAGTTTCTGACAAAAATAGCATGTGCCCTTTGGCGCCTTTACCTTCGCCTTGACAAGCGATGGCTTAACCTTGCCAACCTTCTTTGTATTTTTCTATTGCTGCCCTTTCTTCTTCTTCTTGCCACCTCTTGGCCTAGAAGTAGAAGCCTTTTCAGCAACAAATGTATGGGTTGGCTTGCGGATAACACCTTCCGCTGCCTGTAGTTCTTTCAACAATTCTGCCAGAGAAAAATTAAGTTTGTTCATAGTATAGTTTAGGCAAAATTGTTGAAACGAATCAGGCAGTGACTGGAGCACGATATCGATTTGGGATTTTGCATTAATTTTTGCTCCAAGGACCTCCAGCTCGTTAAGATGACCGATCATCTTCAAAACGTGATCCCTAACAGGTGTACCCTCAGCCATGGTTGTGTTCATGAGAGCCCTCATGGTCACCTGCCTTGCTGCCCGACCTTGATCACCAAACATTTCTGTAAGGTTCAACATGATCTCAGTTGCAGATGCCATAGACTGATGCTGGCTTTACAGAACATCCGACATAGATGCCAGGATGTAACAGCTAGCCATCCGATCAGCCTTCACTCACTTCTAATAATCTTGGATCTCCTATTCAGTGGATCCACTATGAGGAATGGGAGGGCAGGGGTTATGCAACACAAACTTATAGTCGTCAGAAGTCAAAACAATATCGAGGTTCCGTTTTCATGTGATAAAGTTTGGTCCAGTTAGTTTACGTTCCCTGAGAAATGCCGCAAGTGGATTGAATGATCCCATTATTAATCCTGAGAAACAAAAGAGAAAAACTTTTTAATTCTTTTATGAAATTAGGGTCCCTCAACCTTTTAATTTAAAAAAGAATTATTGGCAGCCCGAATCCTTCGCGATTAAGCAGGCCACGTAGTGTGGACGTCTACTAATCAACACCCGTCTGGACAGACATGCCTGTCTATTAATTTACTATCGGAACCAAATATCATAATAAAAAACCACCAGCCCAGAGTCATATCAATTGATAGATCACGTAGTGTGGACGTCTAACAATTAACGAACAAAGAACTACTAGATTTTTTATTCCTTGATATAGGACATTCCATGTAAATTAAATAGCCAATAAATTTTGGTCCCCACAAATAAAAACAGTGGCTCATTAGGGAGAATATTTTTATTCACGGATTAAGTGTATAACCATTACCCTTAATTTGAAAATACCGTGTCAAAGCCTTAAGCCCTGTGTGAGCGAACCCTACTTCGCACTATTTAAAAAAAAAATTTTCAAAGATTCGTACGGGAGATACCATGATTATAGCCCTTCCTTAGTGAGACCGAAAGTCGAAGCCGGCGCGCGAGTTTTAACCACATCTCATACGAACGTATAATGGAGACCGTATGATTTATCTATGACTAAACCCTTCTCCCACTTAATATTTTAAAAATCAAAGGTTTTGCTTTTTTATTTATTTTAAATGATTAAATATATTTTAATTTTTGATTAAAATAAATCCGGTTTAATCAATTAAAATATTCCTTATTTAACCTTAATAAAATAAACAAAAAAATTTCTTATTTAATTTTGCAAAAGAAATTAATTACCCGAGCTTTAATTAAAAAATCTTAATTAATTTTTAACACAAAATTAAATAAATAATTATCTATTTATTTTTCTATTTTAAAAAATTGGTAGGATTATTTATTTTATAAAATTATTTTTCCTAATATACTTCCATTAATTAAAAACATGCATAAAAGGTAAAACATAATAAAATAAAATCCATCCACGCAATTAAATAAAAAAATAATTAAATAATTAAACAACGACAAAATAAATATAAACTAAGTCGTTATAATCCGGATCCTTTATTTAATCTTTTAATCCGACAGTCTCGGATTAAAGATTAAACGGTTAGGGTTTTGAAACCCTAAACGAGCCGTCAAAGATTCGATCTTCTTCCTCAGCCCCCAGACCACCGCTGGATTGTTGGAAAAAGTCTGAAAAAGAAGCCCAAACAGCCCCTTACACTGCCAAAAATTCTGCTGTGTACCAGCTTTGTGCGACCAACTTCCAGCGGTTGTTTGACGTGTCTCCCGGACCCGAAAGTGTTCCAAAAACTTACTGGAACTTGCTAACGTCCTGAACCATATCCCCGCAAAAAATTGCCTCAAAATTCGAAGCAGAAGTGACCCGAAAAAATTCTCAAAAATCGCATCACTGTACATGCAGGATTCTGCAGCTCCTTCTTGCTTTTCTTCCCTGTTTTCGATCTTCGTTTTGTGATTCGATTTACAAGATGAATTCAGAAAAATAAATTGAATGAAATATAAATTACATCGCATAACCTATGCCTCCACTCGCGAGGCTTACATTCAACCTAATCTCGATTTAAAAACCATCGAGATACGCGGTAAAAAAAAGACATAAATAAACCATACATTCAATCGATTAATAAACCGGATCATAACGACGTATGCTGCAAAAGAAAGGTTAGGAGACATGTTTTTCATGAAAACTGCAGCCTGGCTCTGATACCATTGTTAGAGCCGCGCAGCGAAAAAAGATCGATTAACGACGTCGTTACCGTAAAAAATGACGTTGTGCGATTTTCATGAAAAATAATAAAATAATATGATATTTTATGATTAAATATACATTCAAGAAACTTGAACAAGTTTCTTTGATACTGAACAAAGATCCGAGACGACCCAACGATCTTCTCACGTATATCCCGACGCACACGACGATCCCGGCGAGTGGGCACCGATCCCGATCGAAGTCTTTTTCTTCTATTCGATTTCTCCTCACACTTCTCTCCAAAGAGCAAAAATAAATTGCCAAAAGGAGAGAGAAGGGGGCGGCGGCTAGGGTTGGACTAGGGTATGCTTTTAACCTCTTTGATATATATTTATTCACATACTCACACATAAGATATGTATGGTATATATTTTTCTTTCTTAAAAATTAGCAAGAAATATATATATATATATATCAAAACTAAATCCCCACCCCCTTAGTTAGGGCCGGCTACCTCGGGAGTAATCCCAAGGTATGCTAAATTCCAAAAATGCCCTCAAACAATTTAATTTAATTCTTGAATGTCCCCGGCGACAAAATCGACATTCTAATTAAATTAAATAATAACTGAAACTAATAAGAAAAAATATTCGTGCGTATAATGGGCTACGTGAGGGATCACGAGAAAGTATAGGACTCGGGCTAACTGTACGAGAAAACCGAATGTCCCTAACTCTGTCCCCTAGTTAGATCCTTTTTCGCACGAACCAGAACTTATTCCACTAAAGGTCCTGACTGAACTCCCTGCCCTAACTCAAATTATGTCTTGAGTTTCTAATTATCAAATGCACTGAATTCTCCCCACGTTTAAGATATGGATTCCCGATTAATATATTAAGTTACTGACAATCCAATTTAATTATTCTCTTCTCCTCGTAATCGCACCGCTTAACCTTTTAATATGCCGAATTCGAAGACCCACTGTACAGGATTAGCATGATTAAACCTATAAGCAAAGAACACGTGGGGGAACTCCTCAACCTGAATCAGACGTGGTTTTCGTCAGCTGATGATCAATTATCAGACAAACAATGCCAGTACCCAACTCACCGGTAATGTTGATCTCATGGAGAAAATATCAATCATTGATTACTCAAAGTACTATACATCATCTGAACATAATTAATCAATCACTTCGGGATTAAGAGTTCATGCAATACATGATAATACGGGATGTGGATCAATTTATATAATCTGTATAGAATTGATCATCCCGTTGATCCCGCTCAATACACTCCAAGTGTACTAACACATCGAGCTCGAACACTGAATTTTCAAAACCTGAATTCAATTCGTTCTACTTAGCCAAGACCAGCTACTATAACAATGCACTATAGTTGTACCAATGGAATGTCCGGGTCCATTGTGATTGAGAGCCTACTTGTATAATTTGCCAGAACCTTTGACCCGATCTTCTGTGCAGCATGCACCGAGTCAAATACAGGATAGAATATACGGACTATGCATTCATTCATCACAAATATAAATATGAAGCCACGAATGCAAAATCATCTCAAATGTTTCTCATTAATATGCCAGGGATCTAGAATAAAATCCATAAAAGACATGACTTTTCAGTATACATTCCCAACAAACACAACCTCGCCCTCTCCACACAAACATCATGTCTATATGAACGGAAAGGCAAAACACAAGATGCAACATGTTGCATAAACATAAACACTAAGCATATAAGCATGCCAACACGTAGCCAAATAGGTTCATGCTAAACAAACTCCACATACTGAGGAGAACCGACAAGAATGACGCATTAATCTGGACAACCTACTTAGATTCCTGGCTAGAAATCACGTTAGCTAAACGCATTTCTAACTTGGCTCCCAAGTTAGTTAATCCAAACGCCCAAAGGCAAGATTAATCAATCCTAAGGTTCAATCCCCATGCTCACATATACATATCATTCTCACACCTAACACGTCAACACGTTTATGTTATCAAAACATCTAAACACATGCAGTCAAGCACACGCAATCAACCTCACACGGTGATGCAGCCTCTTCCCACGACTCTTAGGTATTTGAACCCTGAGTTTTGATACCATTCTATCACGCCTCAAACTCTGGGTTACGTGAAACACCCGCAAGCAACCAAACATAACACCGAACCCGAGAATACACTCTCAATATAAAAGATACATGAATTGTATATGACCGCCAAATGGCTTACATTACACAACCCCAACGCCGAAAAACATATTACAGCATACATATTTAAAAAGGAGCAAAGAGGAAGACTACAGATCTTTTGCCCCTCCGGCACCTCCAGATCAACCTGCGTGACCAGTACCTGAAAAAAAACTTCAAATTCCACACCGTGAGCCAAAGCTCAGCAGAAACAAGACAACACATGAAGTATAAGCTAAACATGCTAGGAAAACGAGGGGTAGTTTTTTATGCTCTTTCAAGCCTTCAAAATGAGTTTTCACATGCAACGGGATAGCAATGATACAAACCATCTTTTGACTCACTCACAGGAGCCCTGAAAACAGTTGAAAAAGGGACTTTAGATCGTGATTCACACGAGTCTTAAAAACAATTTAAAATTGGTTTTATCCATCACACAATGCAGTACATACAATTCATGATACATATAACTAGCCCTCACAAGCCACAATAACAGTTCTATAGAAACACGGTGGTACACACCCATCACCAGGATTTTCTTGGACTCTCACTGAAGGACCATAGCCCCAACTATGCAACGCACACAACCCGTGCAACACACACAACGCACGCAACCCGTGCAACACACATCTTCGCAAACTTTTACCTTATGACCATTATATTCCCTCATAACATATCTTCACAGACTTTCACCATAGGACCATTATATGCCCTCATCACATATCTTCACGGACTTTCACAGCATGACCATTATCTGCCCTAACTAAGACCTTGCTGACCAGAGACAACGTATATCTTCACAGACTTTCACCGTGGGACCATTATCCGCCTCTCATAAGCATATCTTTACAGACTTTCACCAACGGACCAAAATATGCCCTACATATGCGAACAAATACAAATCAACGCATTAACAGGCATCTCTACACATGCCTAAACCACGGGATAAAATCGTAAACCACGGGATAAGACCGCATCAAAATATGCATACTAAACCAGGGTTTAAATGCATAAATCCATGTACTATCACTACGTTATAGAAATAATGTCACATGTTACACACGCGACTCACACAACACCTGCAACTCAAGCAACATGCGTCACATGCATCCGTTCCCATATTCCACATGGCCTTTGCCTATAAAACTTCTGAGTTTTAAAGCATGCAATCATGGTACTCGTAACGATACCAAAACATGTAATCTACTTACATAATCCGTACATAAATAAATAGTTATAAATGCACATAACCATGTATAGCAACACATCATGATGCCACTCGTCAAAACATCACCCGAACGACCCATCTACACACCGGGACCCATCCACACATCGGGACAACCAACACCTAACCCGAAGGCCAACACCACTTGAGCGCTCAAGCACCCAACCACCGCTCGAACGGTTCCCAACCGACATACCACTATACCACACCACCGCTCGAGCGGTCACCCACCGACTTAACTCTCGGCCATCAGCCCGCTTGAGCACACAACAACCTTTTGAGCGGTCAACGCTGAGAGAAAACTCAAACCAAAAAACAAAATCAAACCCCTGCATGCAACGATGCACATCATACAGCTGACATAGACCCACGATGCCCACACGTGCCCAACACAAACAACAAACCTACAGAACACGACCTAACCAAGGGCCAACATAAACCTCCCACAAAATGGTTGTCAGCAAAACTCCTTCTCTAGAAAGAGCACCGGACCCAACACATCACGCACCCAACGATGCACCAATCACCACGCACTCAATCGTGCCCCAACACCCTGCAGGAAATGACCAACACCCTCTCCGTGACTTCAATTGATAGGACCCCATAATCCAATCAACTAAAAATCACTAGAGGAGAGCAGTCGATCGAGCCCCATAACCCAATCGACCAAGAGTCCACCACATGACCAAAAGAAACCCTCAAGGCCCCAACACAACCAACATGGGCTCCCACACACCCAACACGGCCAACACGGACTCCCACACACCCAACCTGGCAAACACAAACCCCCACACGGCCAACACGGCTAACACGGATGAAAAATATTTATGGAAATCTTGACATACCTTCACTCTTTCGATCATAACTTTTTCTAAAACAATAATTTTGTTGTGAAAAAGGTTTCATTGGAAATAAGACTTATGGGGCTTCAATTTGAGTACAAGAATGACCCAATTTTGAGTCCAGACGAGGGAGATATCATCAAAACAAAACGGCCCTACGCAGCCAGTCTGCTCGAGCGGAGGTCGGGCGCTCGAGCGAGCTACCACCCGAGAAAATCCAAATTTTCCCTATTCTTGAGTTCTAAGCCCCCAAACTCTCAAACACAAACAAACCACTATTTCAACCACAAATCGAAGCCTCCACACACATTCTCAACACCCTCGGACGTGCCCAAACCCGAAGCTAGCACAACACTTCGAAAGGAAAACTCAAACCCGATTCCATCCACCGAAATCAACCCCAAAACCCCTTTTCAAACCAAAATCTAATTTTTCAAAACATAAATTGGTTTTTCATATATTTTTAACCGATAAAAATACACACGATTACACGTAACACCCTTATAAGACATGAGAGTCTAGGGACTTACCTCATTGAATTGAAAACTTGACATCTCGATCCACATGCAACAATGAACTTTGCCGAACTAAAATTTTATCCAGATGAATGCGTAGCCCACCATGCCAATAGCATGGATCCGCTGTTGGATCGTAAAAAATTGAGCTTCGGGCCTCCGAGAAGTTAGAGAGAAGGCAGAGCATTTGGAGAGTTTTCAAAGCTAGAGAGAGAGAAGAAAAGATATTTTAACAGAAGATATTTATAGGCTCACCACAAAATATATTTTTTCTTTTTAAATTCGAACCAAAATGGCCAATGGCCCTATGAACTAACCCTCACATGAATATCTAATCCCAATTATGCTTCAAAACACATATAAACATGCAGTAATGAAAACACTAAACACGCGTCAAAAAACACCGAAAAAAAATGGGTCAAGGTCTCACTGCTTCTATGACGGGTTGACACCTCAACACTGTTAGTTTGTTAACGTGTCTTGTGGTGAAACAGTCATGTTGAAAATCGAGAATGAGGCTTGGAGTCTTTTTGAAAGTTTGAGCGAAAACTCCCAACACCAAGCCTCTACCTCTCACACTGATCGGGCTATAGCCTCCTACACATCAAAATCCCGACGCATACATGAAATTTCACAGACTCCTGACCTAGTTTCCACCCTAACACAAACCTTGAGTTAGCTTCTGTCCAATGGTATAACCGTAGCACCTACTGCTCCATCCCCCACCTTTTCAGGCCCATGCGCCAGTCCGGCCCACTTTGTATTCGACTATCTATCTACTACGCAATACCCCAAGTTTGTGCAAGAACAAGTCAAATTATCTCATGGTTTCTCCTATCTAGGTAATGATCCTTTTTTGAATACTTATAACCTGGGCTAGATAACGCACCTGAGATTCTCTTGGAGACAACCCAATCAGGGTAGCATGCCAGCACCATGTAGACACCCTAATTTGACCCTGCATATCTCAGGTTGATCCGGGTGAATTCGATGATAAAAATAGAGAGAATGGTGCTTCTAAAAAATCCTCAAAGAATGATATAAGCTCGGTATCCAAGCCAAGTAATCCAAATATTTAAACCAGTGAACCCACAATATCCAAATCTCTAGCCGCCAACTTGAACCTAGAGACGCCACCTTGCATTGTGGAGATCGCCAACTCCATCCTGGCGACCACCAACTTGCATAGTAGCGACCACCATAAGAAGCTTGTGAAAACACTTCCGAAGTAGCGATCACTGACTCATGATGTGGCGACCGCCACCTTGAAAAATCCTAACGTGTCCTAAAACGTGTCAGCATTTTATTTGGTGGAGAATTCTATAAATACTGTGCCATCGGTACGTTTTTGGGAGATAAGAGGAGAATTGAGAGTGAGAGATATCCTGTCAAAATACCGAGAGAGTGCGAGCCTTGACGCTGAAACCCTGTCGAAATATCGAGAAATCGACCCCCGGTACCAAAACCTTGACTCATACACACTTGGATTGGATCATTGATTGAGGATTGGATCGTTGAAGAACATTTTCCTGACTTGAGGCTTCACTCGGGTTATAGCGATCCAGGTATTCTGTTTGGATCCCCGACCTTTCTTTCTCCACCTTCTATCTTTTAGAGTGACCGGATTAACTTTAATTTCAATTCTCATATCTCATTCATATCTATAGTTAGTTTAGTTCATCATTTCATTTATGGAATTGTAAGTATGAGTTTAGTGTGCATGATTTGCTTCATGTAATTTGGTTACTTTTATTGATTGCTTAGTTGCTGTTTTAGTTCGTATTGCACACTTGCACTTTGATCACTTTTTGAAGTTCATTAAATGGTGTTAACATAATCTGTAATTGGTACTCACAATGTCGTTATTGTTATAATCAATGCACTAACATTTATATGGTTTTAATTATCGATATTACATCAATATTTTATATTTCTTAGTTATACGGCTCTTATATTACTATGTAATAGTTGTTATTCTCATTTGTCATTATGGTAGTTTAATTTTTCTTTAATAATATTCCTTTTGTTTTCCTTTTCTTTTATTCACAAAATATTTTTAATGTTAATATAATTTGTCTTTCATTTTATTTCTTTTATTTCTCTTTTCTTTTATTTTGTTTCAAATATAAAATATACAACATTCATGATAAATAGTTAGATCTCTTTTCTAATTAGTTTAGTAACCCTTTTTCTTTTGAAACCTTTTATTTTTGGTTCAATTCTCTTTTGTCAATTTTCTTTTTTATGGATAAAAATATATATATAAAACTATTGTTATTAGTTTAATTGTTTTCATATACTTTCTAGTTTACCATTTCTCTATAGTAAAAGTTAATTATGTTAATATTAACCTAGCTTATTTTGGTAATATGTATGTTTTATTTACTTCCTTTAAAATCATGTTTTGGAATAACTTAGGTTATTTTAGGTTGTCTAATGATATTGTTAAAAGATGCATGTCTATTTTTAATATAATTTGAATTTAGTTACTTTTATCTAATCTTTGTTCTTTTTATTTGAATCATGCTTGCGAATTTGCTTCATGTATTCTTTAATTAAAAATTGTATGCCATAGGGCTTAGGATTTTTTTTCCACTTGTTTTATTTGGTATTTTATATATATATGCTATGTATTTTTATTATTTGATTTTAGATATTCTCTCATCACCTCCATTTTCTGTATTTGCATGTATTTGAAAAATCTAATTAAGAACCAATGATAATTAATAGAAGCTAACCTCACAGTTGGGAAAATGAGGTGCCTAACACCTTCCCAATTCGTACCTTAGTCCCCAGACCATTTTTCTCTAGTTAACATTTCAAATATCAGTAGCCCATTTTTGTTTTTGTTGGTTTTTCTAAAAAATCAAATGGCGACTCTATTTTTAACAAAATGAATTTTTAAAATTTAGTTTTCAAGGTGTCAAAATCTTTTCTAAACATATTTTGACTGCCCTTATTTTTTATCAAAAAAAATCTCAAAATCTCGATGCCACAGTATTTTCTAGTGACTCAGCTGGAGACTGGTTTAGAAAATCAATTAAGAAGACTAGACTTGAAAATCTCATTGGTTCTTAATAAGAATTTCTCATTTACATTTTCGCATACATGTGCATTGCTCTTCACCCCCTGCCTGGTCGACCCGATACCCTGATCGTTTATCCATTCCGGGGACTATTGGGAAGGTGTGCAAGCCTTACTGACTGCACGCTTTCATAGGTACGATAAAAGAGTTCGTGTGTACCATTTGACTATGTCATGCACATCACAAGGCATGGGAGGTATATACTCGGCTCTATTTAGAAGATACTCTGATTATTGACCAAAATTGGCCATTTTTGCATATTTTAGCTTAGAACCCTCTATTAGGTGCTCCTAACCCAGTAGGATTATGTGTTTTATTAATTGTATATTTTGTTTGCATTTGTTAGGTTTGTTTATTTGGTTTAGGCTAGTTCCTTTTTCGGGTTTGGCCCGGGTTCTTTTTTTGTTATCCCTTGTTGTTTAGATTAGTTTTTTCTTCGAGTTCTTACCTAGGTTTTGATCTTGCCTTGTTTGGCTTTTATGCTGTTAGTTTTCTCCTCGGGGTCATGCCTGTGTTTTTGTTTGAAGCCTTTAGGATAGTTTTTCTCTCTTTCGGGTTCTTTTCGAGTTGTTAGTTTTATACCCCTATTGTTGTATTAAGCTCGCTTTCTTCGAACCCTTGTCTAGGATCTTGTCTTATAAACTCGTGTGAGCTAGTTTTGTTTTCCTACCAGAGTGCTGTCCATTTTTTTAGAATCTTAGTTCAAATCGGTCCCTTTGGCCTAGTTTTGTTTTCTTTCCAGAGTGCTACCTGCTTCTCCATTTAGATTCTTTGGATAAACCTTCCCTCTAGAATTTGGTTAATCTTCTTCTTAATCGTCATCCTAGTTTTCGGATGTCCAGTTGGTATGCTGCCAATATGAGCCCGACATGGGCATTTCTTTAGTTTTAGTGATTATCTGCTTATGGTTTGCTGTTTGGGTATCTGAGATGTTTGCTACCTGTCGTTAGAATTCTTTTTGAGAAGTTTTTGATACTGGTGACTCTACTTTTGGGGTCTAAGTTTTCTTCAGGTTTAGACCATTGAGCTAGAAAAATCATAGTTAGCAGGCATCTGGGTTAGAACAGTAACACGTAGACTCTACAGAATATCTAAACAATCAGCTGAATCGTTAGAAATGGTAGAAAATGAAGTGAATCTAACAGCCTTGATGAGGGCGATTACTAACATACAGAGGGTCGTTGAGCAGCAAACTCAGGCTTAGAACAAGTGCCAAGCATAGATTCAGGTAATTCAGGCTCGTTTGCCAGGTGTAAATGGACAGCCGGAGGGTACGAATTAAAATGGTGAAGATTTCTAAGATGATAATCAGGGACATGACGCACCACAAGTTATTGTGCCACCTTGGGTTCCCAGCCCAATTATAGTAGAAGAGGATAACACTGTTCAGTCTAGAGAGTCTGCATTGGCAAAAAATATTGATCGCATGGAGAAAGTTTTGAAGAAGGCAAAATAGGTGGAAGAGTATATGCTGGACGTGGGGGAGCATGCTTGTTCCCAGATGCTAAGTTACTAAAAAAGTTCAAAATGCCTAAAATGGAGAAGTTTGATGGAACTGGGGATCCTTGAATTCGCTTGAAGACGTATGTCGGTACCCTCTCTCCCATGGGGATCGACGATCATTTAAAGGCTCAACTTTTTCACCACTCCCTTTTAGGGGCAGCTCAGAGGTGGTTCATTTCCCTTGATGTTGCTAAGACTAGAAGATGGGAGGACATATCCACAGCCTTCATCAGCTAGTACAGTTACAATGTCCAGCTGGACGTGACCACTCAGGAGCTGGAAACCAGTCGTTAGGAAAGTCAGGAGTCGTTTGTTAACTTTCTGACCAGGTGGAGGGGAAAGGCAGCTAAAATGACAAATCGACAACAAAAAAGGAACAGTTGAGGATTCTAGTCAAGAATCTCCAATCTCCTATGAAGCGTTATTTGATCACACAATCGCTATCTACATTCGAGTAGTTATTTGAAGTCAGGGTTCAGATAGAAGATGCAATTCAATCTGGTAATATCGATGAGGCCGAGCCGAGCTAAAAGCCAAGAAGATCTTACCCATCCAACAACCAAAACCATCCCAACTCTTCCACTAACCACTCATCTCACTTTAACGAGATGAATTTGCTAAACCCCCAATCAGATCGACTGAATTCTCCACCTTCATCACCTCCTCTTAGAAATAACCAGCCATCGCAACTGAAAATGCCAAGGAGAGTTTTTACTCCCCTTAATATCTCTCTGACTACGGCTATGAATCGGCTTATCAAAAAAGTGTTGATAAAGATTTTTGATCCAATACAGCCTCCTAACGCTCTACCGCTACGCTACGATCCCACCCAATATTGCTGATACCATCAGAGCCACAGGCACCCAATCGACAATTTTTTGAAACTTCGCCATGACATTTAGGATCTTATTGACAATAAGGTCATCCCACCTCCATCTGCACCGAATGTCACAGCTGATTTTTAAATTCTTGTAATTTGCATGATTCTAGTCTCGAGTCAGAGTTCGAGTCTTATAAAGTTTTTTCTTTGTTCTGATCAGTTGGATGTCGAATCCGAAGGCACGTCTATTTGTGCACCCTCTTCTTTTGTTTTCGATTTTGTAATCCTTGCTCTCTTTGGTATCAATGAAATAATTGAAGGTTCTGATTATTCTGCTTTGCTTGATTTATTTTGTACGCTTTCTGATGATTTTGAATTCGAAGAAAATATCCCCGAAGAATTAAAAGCTTTAATAAAAAAGAGAAGAAGAAATGCGTGCCCAACCAATAATTAAAAAAACTTTATCAATAAATATGAGTAAAGAAATTAACCAACAAATTGTCTAAATTGGTTCTTCTTTACTTTCAGTTGAACGTGAATAATTAATAATTCTATTACAAGAATTTAAAAACATCTTCGCATGATCTTACGAGGATATGCCCGGTATTTATCCCAAAATCATCCAACACCATATCCTTTTGTATCCCGAAGTTAAACCAATCAAACAGAAATTGAGACGGATATGGCCAGAATGGACTCTGAAGATCAAAGAAAAAGTCACCGAGTAGATCAATGCTGGTTTACTTATGGTAACCGAATATTTGAAGTGGGTGGCAAATATTATACCAGTCTTGAAGAAGGATGGACATATTAGAGTTTTTGTGGATTTTGAGATCTCAACAAGGCTAGAGGATGACTTCCTACTGCTGCACATCGATGTCTTGGTGGACAGTACAGCGGGGCACGCCTTCTTATCATTCATTAATGGTTTTTTTGGGTACAAGTAGATCTTAATGGACTCTAGAGACAAAAAAAAAGACAACATTTACTACACCTTTGAGCACCTACTGCTATCGCGTGAGGTAAAGGGAAACCTATCAAAGGGCTGCCACTGTTAGGGTTGGTTGGTATATTGAAAAATAATATTTTTAGTATTTAATTTTATTTTAATAAAATTAATTTTTTATTTTTTGCGAATCTTTATGAGCAATGTATGTGCATTATTTCTTTAATATTATGCATGGATGCTCGATATTATGTATAGTATTTAATCCGGTGTGTAGAGTAGGGCTTGCACACAGAAGATCAGATTTTAGGTTGTTGCAGAATATAAGTTTTATGTTAACAATTTACATGAAAATGGGCATACTATCGGTACGACTGTAGCACAGAGTTTTAGTAGGCATGTCTTAGTTACGGGGGACAGATAATAGCGTCGTCTATTGTTTCGATTCTCTATGCTAGAACACTTTGTGTGTATTGAATGGGACATTTGGGGTAATTAATTTTATATTGACTATATAAATTAATTTACATTCTAAGGTTATTATGAATAGTGCTTATTCTCTTACTCCTGAAATAATTATTGATTTGCGTATATTTAAAATTCGTTGTTTTGATTCATTAGAGGGTGCGATCTAATATGGGTCTATATTCTCGATGAGTTGGATAGCGGTATTATTTATATGATAAATATTAATTATTGACGGAATCTACGTTTCGAAATATCGGGATTGACGATACCCCCTTAAGGAAGTTTATAAGTTTTGACCGGGACAAACCTTGCAGGTGGATTTAATTATCCAGTAGTCAAATAAGTTAAGCAGAAGGGTTTAAGGAATATCAAGATGCCGACTAAATTAAATTATCAGTAATTAAATTTAATTGGCGGGTATCGAGAATCTTAACGTAGGGAGAAATGGTAAGCATTTAATAACAGAAACTCAATGTTATATGGTCTTGAGATTATGGATCAGAGTGCAATTATAGTACTTTAGTGGCGTAAACTATAATTTAGTATTTTATGAAAATTGCAGATATCGCTATGAGGTTTTCTTAATTGTAGAAACTGCTGATACATATTTGTGTTCCATTGGAAGTCTTACTGATAATTATTCCTCATATCTCTGCTGCAGCCCTATATATATGCGGGTAGGCAGAACTAGTTTCATAACTTGTCTTCTAAGACTAAAGCTGTCTTAGTTCTGCCGGTACGAGTTCTTGGAGGATTATAGCCCACACTATATCCAGGAATCGCATAAGAAAATACAGTAGAAGATCTGACAGAAGCTTCATTTCGGATTCAAATCGTAGTTAAAGATTCGATGGGTAAAAAGGTATTCTTCTAAATTAATTTCGGATGCACGGGTTTTATTTTGATCGTTCGTCATAAAAAGTTTTATTTGCAGCCCGTTTTGGCAATTGCCCGTCCAGTTAATTTTTTTTCAAATAATCATTTGCAAAAATAAAGATCTTGGCAGTTTTGCATCCAACAACCACTACCTTATTGCATGATATGATACACGCAGAAGTCAAGGTGTCTGTGAATGATATGATTGATAAGTCTAAAGATTGAGACAACTATAGCATAGTACTGCAGAAATTCTTTGAAAGGATCAAGAAGTGTAAGACATGGCTCAACCCTCAAAAGATTGGCAAATGAATCGAATGGACGAGCTTCTCTTATTCGATGAAAGAAGACTACAAACTCTGTTCCACATACAAGGGTATCAAAAGAGGATAGCCAAAGCGTTCAACAAAAAAGTCAAAACCCGGGACCTGAGAGAAGGTGACTTGATTCTTAAGGAAATCAAGGCTCCTATTTTTTATCCAAGGGAAAAGTTCAAACCAAATTGGGCCAGGCCATATTTGATCAAGATTATTATGACCGGTGGTGCTGTAATCATCATGGATTTGGATGGTAACATGTTTTCTACTTCGATCAACTTGGATCAACTCAAAAAATATTATCCTTGAGAGAAAAATAAAATAAAAAGAAAAGCTCGCTGGGTTGAAAACTAAAAAGGTGGCCTACACAAAAGTTAGAGCAGTCTGCAAGGTCGAATACCTGAAAGGGCGACCTTAGCAAAAGTTAGGGCATCACAAGCAAAGAGTGTTAATACCTGAGAGTAAACTAAGCCCGAACTATATTAAGGCCTGATTCTACTTTTTTGGGATACGTAGGCATCTTCTTTCAATGAAGTCCGGCCACCTTCTTTGTTTTATCCATCTTTGAATCCGAGTAATAATCAGTACAAATTTATCTTTGAGTTTTGATAGTAAAGTCATTTAATTGCAAGAATAAAAAAACTTTAAATAATTGGGAACATTTTTCAGATAAATGTGAGATTTTCATTACTTCAGCTGTGTTTACAAAGTTTTGAAAATAAAGAGCGGGCAAGCACATTCTAAACTCTAAATAAAGAAGAAAGCAACAAAATTCTAAAAGCAAAATAGATTCCTCAAATCCTCCTCTTCACTTCTTGTTCTTCTCCCTCTTCTTCTACTTTTTGAACTAGCCACGCCTTGCACTCCTCGAGGAGCTCAGTGTGGGACAACTCTTGCATCTCCATCAGTGAACGAGATGGCTAAGCCTTCTGATACCGCACTGTAAATGGGGCTAGAAGGGAAGATGAATACATACTACCCCGTACACTGTGCAATATGATTTGACCACGACCAAGCTACCTAATGATAAGATGTGGATATTAGAAGGTGGACAGCCACAGACCAATCAGCAAGACATCTGGATGGTCCATAGTGGTCAAACTCATAAAAAGGATCTGCCACCAGAAGCATTGCCAAGTGATATCTCTTCTAGTCAGCGAAGAAAGATACTGTTTCCAAGCCGCCTCGATAGTGCATATCGGGTAAAAAGGATGATAGACAACGGCAGTAGCATTATACCCATCTTAAGCCAATTTTTGCATAAGATTTACCTTCTCTATTAGCCAGATTTGAAAAGAGAGAAAATATGTAAGAATCAAGAGAAATCAGCAAAATGAGAGATATGTGGGGAAATAAAAAGAGATAGTGGAAAAAGGAGAGAAGAGTGGTAAATTTTGAGAAAAATCAGCAAAAAGAGGGAAGAGTGGTAAAATTCAAGAGAAATCAGCAAAAGCAGAAAAGAGCAGTAAAATCTGAAAGAAATCAGCAAAAGAAGAGAAGAGCAAAAAAAGGAGAAATTTGAGTTTTACTTGGAGAAGCAGAGGACTACTGACAAAAGACGTGATTACACTCCGATAGATAGCATCTAGACTAATCAGAGTCTCAGTTAAAACTAGGGGCACGAAGTCCTTCCCTACCCTTATTTGCTCAGCAATGTCCACCAGAATAGTACTAACCCGGCCGTCACAGGAAACAAGAAAGTATCGGGTAAGCAGATAGAAGCACATAACATAATGGCGCCGTAATTGAAAGCTGAAGTCACTAAGGGCACCGGAAGGGCAGAATCTGTGTCCAGTGAATCCCCATATACGAAGAAAGAAAAGTCTTAGCCAGTCAGACCACAAGGATACATGATCTATTTCTTCACAGAGACGAACATGGAAGGAATTGCCATGAACTCCTGTAGGACGAGATTAAGAATGACGGTGAACTCCTCTACAATGGGGCATAATTCTTCAAGGCCAAAGTGGGAAACGTGAGCTTGTGGACCTTAAAGGCTGTGGAGCAGCCCTCAACAATGGCTCGTTGATCCCAACCTTAGTGCGCTAGGCACCCTATTCCAAACCCTAGTCCATAAGGTGTCTGGGTCTTAATTCTAGAAAGTGTCTTAAGTTTTCTCTAAACCCTAGTCCATAAGGCGTCTAAGTCCTAAGTCCAGAAGGTATCTTAGGTTTTCTCCAAATCCAAGTCCTTAAGACGTCTAGGTCCTAGGTCTAGAAGGTATCTTAGGTTTTCTCTAAACCCTAGTCCATAAGGCATCTATGTTGGAGGAAATACTGCCAAGATCATTGTTTGTGTAAAACGATTTTTGATAAAAAATTAACTGGACGGGAAAATGCCGAAACGGGCTACATATAAAACTTTTGACGAAAAACGATCAAAATAAAATCCATGCAACCAAAGTTAATTTAGAAGAATACCTCTTGTAGATCTAATCTTCAATTACGACTTGATTCCGAGTTGAAACTCATGTAAGATCTTCTACCGTATTCCCTTACGCGATCCTCGAACGTAATGTGGGCTACGATCCTCCAAGAACTCGTACTGGCAGAACCTCGTTATATTTAAGTCTTGAAAGACAAAAATAATATCAAAATAACATATGAGATATCTGGACTGTCCATTCTATCACTCTCAAACCGGTTCAGCCTATCTGCGTATATATAGGGTTATAGCAAGGACCTAGAGAGTAATTTTGAGTAAGACTTTCAGTGGAACACAAACACCTACCAGCGATTTCTGTAAATAAAGAAAGACGCATAGCAGTATCTGCAATTATGGAAAACCAGCAGCGATTTCTGCAATTTTCATAAAATACTGAATTACAGTTCACACGACTAAAGAATTATAATTGCACTATGACCCATAATCTCAATACCTTCTTGCATTGAGCTTCTGTTATTAAATGCTTAGCATTTCTCCCCATGTTAAGATTCTCGATACCCGTCATTTAAATTTAATTACTGAAAATTTAATTTAATTAGCATCTTCATATTCCTTAAGTCCTTCCGCTAAACTTATTTGACCGCCGAATAATCAAATCCACTTGCAGAGTTTGGCCCGGTTAAAATTTATAAGCATTCTTAAGGGGGTATCGTCAATTCCGATCTTTCGAGATGTGAATTTTGTCAATAATTAATATTTGCCATATAAGTAATACCACTATCCAACTCACCGAGAATATAGACCCATATAAGATTGCACCCTCTAATGAATCAAAACAACGAATATTAAATATATGCAAATCAATAATTATTTCAGGATTAAGAAGATAAGCACTATTCATAATAACCTTGGGGTGTGAATTAATTTATATAGTCAGTAGTCAGTACTAAATTAATTACCCCAAATGTCCCATTCAATACACACAAAGTGTACTGACACAGAGAGTCGGAACAATAGACGACACTATTATTTATTGCCCATAACCAAGACAGGCCTACTAGAACTCTGTGCCACAGTCGTACCGATGATATGTCCATTTTCATCTAAACTGTGAACATAAAACTTATATTCTACAAGAACTTAAAATCTAGTCTTCTGTGTGTAAGCCGTACTATACACACCAAATTAAATACTATACAGAATATCGGATATTCATGCATAACAAAGGACTCATCCGAACTTTGATCAAAATCATAAAATTTTATAGCTTGATCAAATCGAGTGTTCCAAGACCTCGATACCTGCTTAAGTCCATAAATGGATCTCTTAAGCTTGCACAACAAGTGCTCCTGGCCCTTTGCAATTAATCCGTCTGGTTGTATCATATAGATACACTCGTCAGGACTTTCGTTAAGAAAAGCTGTCTTGACATCCATATGCCAGATTTTGTAATCGAAATGTGGGCAATGGATAAGAGAATCTGAATAAACTTAAGCATGGCTACTGGCGAAAAGATTTCCTCATAGTCGATCCCTTCTTTCTGAGTGAACCCTTTAGCAACAAGCCTAGCCTTGAAGGTTTTAACATTTTCATATACTCCTCTCTTCCTCTTATAGATCCACTTGCATCCAATGGGTTTTATCCCTTCGAGTGGTTCTACAAGTTTCCAGACCTGATTGGAATACATTGATTCTATCTCTGAATTCATAGCCCTTTGTCAAAGATCTGCATCTTTGTCTTGTAGTGCTTCATTGTAGTTACATGGCTCGGTATCCAGTTCTGCTGGGATCCTGTCAAAAGATTCTCCCAAGAACATATACCGATCAGGTTGATGAACAGCACTCCCACTACGATGAGGCACTACCTATGTCTGTGTACTAGCAGTAACAGGCTGTGCAGAATCTGAACCTTGTGCATCAGCACCCTGTTCTTGATTTGCACCTGTCCTGATAATCCTCCCACTATGACTAGGTAATGAAATATCAGTGACTTGTGGTTCCTCTTCCGTTCTACTGGTACTTTCTCTCAGTTTTTTCAGAATAAATTTGCTTTTGGGCTTGTGATCCATAATATAATCCTCTTTCAAGAATCGGGCATTTGTGCTAATAATGACCTTCTAATCCTTAGGATTATAAAATAGAGCACATTTCGTTCCCTTGGGATACTCTAAAACGAATTCGGTAAACATGAATAACTCATCATGGATTTTATCATCTCCATAAGAGTCCTATTATGTCTTTCTGCTACACTATTCTGCGGTGGAGTGCCAAGTGCAGTCAACTAGGATGTAATCTCCTCTGATGACAAGTAATCCTTAAACTCTCCAAAGAGGTATTCCCCACCATAGTCGGATTGTAGTGATTTGATACTTTTACCCAAATGGTTCTCCGCCTCCGCCTTAAATTTTTTGAATTTCTCAAAGCATTTAGACTTACAGTACATCAGGTAAATGTATCCATACCTTGAGTAGTCATCAATGAAACTGACAAAATACTCAAAGCCATCTCTAGCCCAGATTGTCATAGGACCACACACATCAGAATGAACCAGCTCCAATGGTTCTTTAGCTCTATCGTCTTTGGCCGAAAATGGTCTCTTGGTCATCTTACCCTCTAAGCAAGATTCACAGACTAAAAGTGCCTCCACTTCCAATGAACTCAAAGGTCCATCTGGTACCAGTCTATTTATCCTTTTTAGATTAATATGACCCAGGAATAAGTGCCAAAGAAACGTTTGGTTCATTAAAGAAGGAAACTGTTTCTTATATGGTAAATTAGATGTGCTATTCATTTCAGTTAGTTGTAGTGTAGGAGAGATTGGAGTAATAATATAAAGATTATCCACCAATGTACCAGAACAGATAACCCGTTTATTATCCTTAATAACCACAGAGTTATTTAAATAAACAAAATATCCATCTTTAGCCAATCTAGAAACGGAAACTAAGTTCCTTCTAATGGAAGGTACATAAAGACAATCTCTCAGTATTAAAACCCGATCTCTACCAAATCTGAGAGTGACATCTCCTACTACAACTGCTGTTACCTGTGTATTATTGCCCATACGCATGTAAATCTCCCCATCACTAAGTTGTCGGGTTTCCTGGAACCCCTGCAATAAATTGCAGATATGATTAGTGGCTCCCGTATCTACTCACCAGGTACCAGCAGATAACACCGCTAAACATGTTTTCACAATCAGTGAACAGAAATTATCGTGTTTGTTCTGCCTTCTGAGAAATACTGAACATAGCTTTTTCTAGTGCCGGGTCTGGTTGTAGTGAAAACATCTGCCTTTTGATTTTTTCACATCAGTTCGTGGCCCACTAACTACCCTAAAAAATGTGTCTATCTATTTTTGAACCTTTTTCTTCTTCATGCCTTTTAGCCCCGAGGAAGAACCTTTTTCTGAAACAGACATATTTCCTGGTATTGAAGAAATACCATTTGTAGTTAAAGTTATATCCAAGTTACATTTTCAGTCAATAAAATTTGGTCCCGTAAGTTTGTTATCTTTGAGTATTAAATCGAGTGGATTGAAATTCATTTTAATCTTGACAATCACATAATTAAAAAATCGTTAATTATGATGAGCAAAATTTTGAATTCATTTTAATTTGGTTCTCTATACCATTTTAAAAATAAATTTGCCAGCAACCTGATAACCTGTGAATAGCATGCCACGTTGGGTGGACGTCTACTATCCATCATAAGGCCAGACATGTCAATTTCTTTTTATTTTACTATCTAGGCAACTGACCATGGCAAGTAAAATTAAATAGCTAACATACCTTCAGTCCAATATATAATAGTAGTGACTCAATTAGAGAAGATACTATTATATACAGCTAAGTGTTAACCATCACCTAATTCAAAATTAATCGATTCGCAATGAATCCTCCAGTTGAAGAAGTGATCCACACTAACAATTATTTAAAATTATCCATAAAGGAGATTTGTACTGGCAATACCGCAATTAATCTGTCCGTTGGAGAGGAAGACCTTACTGCCGACACGCAGGATTTAATTGCATTGCTTACAAACTGGTAATGGAGATCGCAAAATTTATCTGTAAATAAATTTTTTCTTCCACTTAGATTATTAAAATATTTTTTAGGGTTATAAAAATCTGTTTAATTAAAATAAATTTATTAATTTCGAAAGTCACACAATCTAAAAGAATTAAATATCTTTCTGTGTATTCGATTATAAAGATTCTGGTTTATTAAACAATCTTTCAAAAGTCACATGATCTGAAAGAATCAAATATCTTTCCGTATATTCGATTTCAAAGATTCTGATTTATCAAACCATCTTTCGAAAGTCACACGATCTGAAATAATCAAATATTTTTCTGTGTATACGA
The DNA here is from genome assembly GCA_034768845.1 of Heliamphora exappendiculata. Lineage (NCBI taxonomy): Eukaryota > Viridiplantae > Streptophyta > Magnoliopsida > Ericales > Sarraceniaceae > Heliamphora > Heliamphora exappendiculata. Next base: position 22,223 of record JAOTRH010442680.1, read on the forward strand.
TTCTAAATATTCTACTTTATTAAACTATCTTTTCGTGTTTAAATGCGTAACAAATAAAATTTAATAAATACACAATTTTTCCTCCAGCTTTTCAGCAAAGCTAGTGATTAAATATATTTATTTATTTTATTTTTTGTTCCACATTATTTGAAAAATAATAATTTATTTCGATTAAATATTTTTTCACTTAATTAATTCAAAATCCAGAATTAATTCTCACGTTTATTCAAGATATCCGAAAAAAAATTATTTTAAACATGATATTTTGTAAAAAATAAAATATCTAAAGTTTTTTCATTTAATTAATCTTAAATAATTAAAAAAAATTTAATTTTATTTCTCATTACAAAATATTTTAATTAAAACCGAATATTTAAAATAATTAAATTAACATGATAAATAAAATCAATAAATATCTTCCACGCAATTAATATATAAAAATAAATTAAATGTAAGATAAATATCTCAATTTTATTAACCGATTGAAACTCTAAAGAGTTTCAGTCTCCTGTTAAAATAAGCTTTCAATTTTTCAGTCGGTATCAAATTTCAGTTTTCCCGTCTATGCTGTGTTTGGAATCCTTTTGGGATTAAAACACTTGGAATTGCTCCGCCTCTAATTGCCGAAACAGATTGAATTGAGGAATCCCAATTTAAAGAAACCACTGGAATTTGTTTGAAAAACGGTGCCTTCCTCATGGTTTGTGCCGCTTTGAAATTGATTCCCAAAATCACAAAACCGCCACCGTTGGGAAACTTGGAATTGCGCTGAATGGATTTGCACTAATCCCATTCATCCATATAAAAAATCCCAAACTTCTATCCAATCAATCAACCAAAAACCGCTGCTGTGCTTAGCAACTGACCACTGCTGGAGCTTTTTGAATTGGAAAAAACAGCCACTTGCGGTTTGGCTAGGAAATTGCTTTGAGAATAAATCGCTAGGCGTTTGCTGCGGAAAAGCTGCTTGGGAAAGCCGCGGCCCGTTTGGATCAGCGCCTATTGTGTTTCGGAATTGATTGCTCCAGTTTGCTTTCTTCAATCAAAAAAGCCACCGAAAACTTGCTTGGGTTTTGGCGCCTGTTTGGCGCTGCTTGGAGCTTTATTTCGCTGAATGGTGCTGCGGCACTTGGCTTGGACGCCGCACCTGCTGTTGACGTTGGGGTAATCACACTGTTTGCTTCTTCAGGCCTCGTTTGGAATTGCCGAAACCACTTGTGGCTTTTAACCAAAATTGTGTTGCTGCGCCATGTTTGCTTCTGCGGCCGTTTCGAAGAAACAGATTTTGCCGCAGCCATGCTTGCTGTTTGAGCCTTCTTTTTATTTTTTATTTTATTTAATCCAGAAAAAAAATCTGTTTGGCCAAAAAAAAAATTACCGAAACTTTAAACCACCGGAACCACCACCAGTTGCCGCCGCCAACCACCACCGTTTCTTCTATACCTATTTTTATTTTTCTTTCTGATAAATTAGAAAAAAAACTTAAAGAACATAAAAATTTTACAACAAAACCTATATTATGTAGATTCGCATTCGATCTAAAAAAAAAAATAATCTATCACGATCAACCACGTGATTAATAAATTAATTAAATTATCATTCACGCATTCAATCAAACATAAAAATAAATGATGATCATAAAATCGGAATTTAGAACGCTTGCAAAACAAAGTTAGCACAGTTCTAAATCTACCCAGCCCCGATAAACCGTAAACAAAAAACAAAACGGCTCTAATACCAATTTGTTGGAGGCAATACTGCCAAGATCATTATTTGTGTAAAACGACTTTCGGTAAAAAATTAACTGGACGGGCAAATACCGAAACGGGCTCCAGATAAAACTTTTGACGAACAACGATTAAAATAAAATCGCGCAACTAAAGTTAATTTAGAAGAATACCTCTTGTAGATCTAATCTTCAACTACGACTTGATTCCGAGTTAAAACTCCTGTCAGATCTTCTATCGTATTTCCTTACGCGATCCTCGAATATAGTGTGGGTTACGATCCTCCGAAAACTCGTACTGGCAGAACCCCGATATATCTAAGTCTTAAAAGATAAAAACAATATTAAAATAATATATGAGATATCTGAACTATCAATTCTATCAATCTCAAACTGGTCCAGCCTACCCGTGTATATATAGCGCTACAGTAGGGACCTCGGGAGTAATTATGAGTAAGACTTTCAGTTGAACACAAACACCTATCAGCAATTTCTGTAAATAAAGAAAGACGCATGGCAGTAGCTGCAATTATGGAAAACCAGCTGCAGTTTCTGCAATTTTTATAAAACACTGAATTACAGTTCACACCACTAAAGAACTATAATTACACTCTGACCCATAATCTCAAGACCTTCTTGCATTAAGCTCCTGCTATTAAATGCTTACCATTTCTTCCCACGTTAAGATTCCAGATACCTGCCAATTAAATTTAATTACTGATAATTTAATTTAATCGGCATCTTCATATTTCTTAAGCCCTTTCGCTTAACTTATTTTACCACCGGATAAACAAATTCACCTGCAGGGTTTGACCCTGTCAAAACTTATAAGTATCCTTAATGGGGTATCATCAATCCCGATCATTTGGGACGTGAATTTCGTCAATAATTAATATTTACCATATAAATAATACCACTATCCAACTCACCGGGAATAGATCAATATAAGATTGCACCCTCTAATGAATCAAAACAACGAATATTAAATATATACAAATCAATAATTATTTCAAGATTAAGAAGATAAGCACTATTGATAATAACCTTGGGATATGAATTAATTTATATAGTCATTAGTCAGTACTAAATTAATTACCCCAAATGTTTTGTTTAATACACACAAAGTGTACTGGCACAAATAATCAGAACAATAGACAATGCTATTATCTGTTCCCCGTAACAAAGACAGCCTACTAAAACTTTGTGCCACAGTCGTACCGATGATATGTCCATTTCCATCTAAACTGTGAACATGAAACTTATATTCTGCAAGAACCTAAAATCTAGTCTTCTGTGTGTAAGTCGTACTATACACACAAGATTAAATATTATACAGAATATCGGATATACATGCATAACAAATAAATGGTATACATACATTGTTCATAAAGATTCTCATAAAATAAAAAATTAATTTTATTAAATAAAATAAAATAAAATACTAAAAATATGATTTTTAGTATACCAACCCTATCAGTCTAGGTCCTATGTTCAAAATGTGTCTTAAGTTTTCTCCAAACCCTATCCCATAAGACGTCTAGGTCCTAAGTCCAAAAGGTATCTTAGCTCTTTCTCCAAACCCTAGTCTATAAGGTGTCAAGGTCCCGAGTCTAGAAAGTTTCTTAGGTTTTTCTCTAAACCCTAGTCCACAATGCGTCTAGGTCCTAAGTCCAGGAGGTGCCTTAGATTTTCTCCAAATCCTAGTTCATAAGGTATCTAGGTCCTAAGTCTATAAGGTGTCTAAGGTTTTCTCTAAACCCTAGTCCATAAGGCGTTTAGGTCCTAAGTCCAGAAGGTGTCTTGGATTCTCTCTAATCCCTAGTCCATAAGGTGACTAGGTCCTAAGTTCAGATGGTATTTTAGGTTTTTCTCCAAACCCTAGTCCATAAGGCGTTTAGGTCCTAAGTTCAGAAGGCATCTTAGGTTTCTCAAGCCCTACTCCTCAGGCACCTTAAGTTCAGAAGGCGTCTAAGGGTTTCTCAATCCCTGCTCCTTAGGCACCCTATGTCTAGAAGACGTCTTAGGTATTCTAAGCCCTAGTGCGCTAGGCATCCTATGTTTCAAGCCCTGCTCCTCAGGCACCCTAAGTCCAGAAGGTGTCTTATGTTTTTCAAGTCCTACTCTCTTGGTACCTTAAGCCCTGCTCCCCAAGCACCCATGTTATGTTTTCTTTTAATGCCCTTATGATGTGTTTGTTTACCTATTTTGGGGAGTCTAAAAGTAGTTTTAAGTCATGACTCAATTTTTAATTATTTTTTCTCCCGTTCTCATCCCGAATTTTTAGGTCTTGACTTGATCTAATTAATTAGTGATTTCTTTTGGATGAAAATAGTTTTAAGCCTTGACTTGGCTTTTAATTATTTTTGTCCTATTATCATTTCGTATTTTTAGGACTTGACTCGACCTATTAATTCGTGGTTCTCTCCGATGAAAATAATTTTAAGTCTTAACTCGACTTTTTAGTTATCCTTATTCAGTTATCATTCCGACTTTTTAGGTCTTGACTCGACCTATTAATTCGTTGTTAATTTTTTGGTTAAAATAATTTCTAGGATCTTGACTGGATACTTTTAATCATTTTAGCCATAACCGAGTTTTTATATCTTGACTCGATCTTTGACTTATTTGTTTGTACTCCCTTTAGATGTTGGCTCGATCTTTAGGATATTATTTGATCATACCAGTGTTTGCATCATGTTTAGTATTTTACATCGGTGCATTTACCCAAGGAACTACGTTTTGATGTGATCCCTAGCAAATGGGTATGTAGGTAGTTTGATGAAAATTCGAGTACAACCTACATCATATGCATACTTGTGTGTTTGTTACCTAAGATTGACGGCTTGGTAAAATAGTTGTTGTCTCTGGATCTTTGATATAATTTGCATCACACGTTGCTATGCAAGTTATGTCAAAGAGGAGCAACTGTTGACAACCCAATTTGACCCTGCTAATCTCAGGTTAATCCGGGTGAATTCGATGATGAAAATAGAGAGAATGGTGCTTCTAAACGATCCTCAAAAAATGATTCAAGCTCAGTATCCAAGCCAAGTAAGCCAAATCTTTGAACCAGCGAACCCACAATATCCAAATTTTTGGCTGCCAATTTGAACCTAGAGTCGCCACCTTGCATTTTGGAGACCGCCAACTTGCATAGTGGAGACCGCCATAAGAAGCTTGTGAAAACTCTCCTGAAGTAGTGATCGCCGAATCATGATGTAGCGATCACCACCTTGAAAAACCCTGACGTGTCCCAAAATGAGCCAGCATTTCATTGGTTGGAGAATTCTATAAATACCGTATCCCCTGGTACGTTTTTAGGGGAGAAGAGGAGAATTGAGAGTGAGAGATATCCTATCGAAATGCCGAGAGAGTGGGAGCCCCAATGCCAAAACCTTGCATCAGTTTCGAGAAATTGAACCCCCGATACCAAAACCTTGACTCACACACATTTGGATTGGATCATTGATTGAGAATTGGATCGTTGAAGCACATTTTCCTGACTTGAGGCTTCATTCAGGTTATAGTGATCCAAGTATTCTGTTTGGATCCCCGACCTTTCTTTCTCCACCTTCTATCTTTTGGAGTGGCCGGGTTAACTTTAATTCAATTCTCATATCCCATTCATATCTATAGTTAGTTTAGTTCATTATTTCATTTATCGAATTGTAAGTATGAGTTTAGTGTCCATGATTTTCTTCATGTAATTTGGTTACTTTATTGATTGCTTAGTTGTTGTTTTAGTTCATATTGCACACTTGCACTTTGATCACTTTTAAAAATTTATTAAATGATGCTAACATAATCTGTAATTACGACTCACAACGTCGTTATTGTTATAATCAATACACTAACATTCATATGGTTGTAATTATCGATATTACACCTATATTTTATATTTCTTAGTTATACGTGTTGGGAATGTATACTGAAAAATCATACTTTTCATGTATTTTATTCTAGATCATTGGCATTTTAATGAGAAATATTTGAGATGGTTTTGCATTTATGGATTCATATTTATATTTGTGATGTATGAATGCATAGTTCGTATATTCGATCCAATATTTGACTCGGTGCGTGCTGCACGGAAGATCAGGTCATAGGTTCTGACAGATTATACAGGTAGGCTTACAATCGCAATGGACCCAGACATTCTATTGATACGATTGTAGTACATCACTATAGTAGATGGTCTTGGCTTGGTGGAACGGATCGAATTCAGGTTTTGGAAATTCGATGTTTGAGCTTGATGTGTTAGTACACTTGGAGTGTATTAAGCTGGATCAATGGGATGATAGATTCTATACTGACTATATGAATTGATCCACATCCCGTATTATCATGTATTGCACGAACTCTTAATTTCGAAGTGATTGATTAATTGTGTTTAGATGATGTACAGTACTTTTAGTTGCCAATGGTTGATATTTCCTTCATGAGTTCAACAATACCGATGAGTTGGGTACTGTCATTATTTGTTCGATGATTGATAATCAGCTGACGAAAATCATGTCAGATTCAGATTGAGGAGTTACCCATCGTGTGCTTTTCTTATAGGTTTGATTATGCTAAACCTGTACAGTGCATATTCGGATCCCGCATATCAAAAGGTTAAGCAATGCGGTTGTGAGGAGAAGAGAATAATTAAATTGGGTTGTCAGTAACCTAATTTATTTATCGAGAATCCATATCTTAAACGTGGAGAGAATTCAAGGCATTTGATATTTGGAAAATCAAGACATAATTGGAGTTATGGCCGGGAGTTCAGTCAGGACCATTAGTAGAATAAGTTCTGGTTCGTACGAGAAAGGATCTAACTTGGGGACAGAGTTAGGGATATCTAATTTTCTCGTACGGTTAGTCCGAGTTCTATATTTTCTCGTGATCCCTCATGTAGCCCATAATACAGACGTATATTTTTCTTGTTAGTTTCGATAATTATTTAATTTAATTGGAATGCCAGTTTTGCCGCTGGGGACATTTAGGAATTAAATTAAATTAATGAGGGGCGATTTTGGTATTTATCACACCTAGGGTTTACTCTCTAAGTGGCCGGCCCAAGGAGATGATGGGACTGATTATTTATGTTAAGTTTATCTCTTTATATCCTTTTAGAAAAGAGAGTATATACTTATTAAAATTTTGATATATTCTTATATATTAAAAAGGAAGCTCATTAATCAAATCCTAACCCAAATACTCCTACATAGCCGCTGCCCCCTTCTCCTCTTTGGCAATTAATTTTTTCTTTTTGGAGATTATTGTGTGAGAAGAAACCAAAAGGAGAAAGAACACTTCGATCAGAATCGGTGCCCACACATCCTGATCGTCGTATTGTGTCCGGGTCATACGTGAGAAGATCGCAAGATCGTCTTCAACGTATTCGGGATTTCTTAAAACTTTTCGACAAGTTTCATAAAGGTATTAAACTATTAAAATCATTATAGTTTTCGTTTTTCATGAAAATCGCATACGTCGTTTCTTAAAGTCACGACGTCGATTCAAAAAAAATTTTCACTGCGCGGCTCCCTATTTTCAACAATGGTATCAGAGCCACGGTTGCATTTTTCATGAAAAACTGTTGTGCTAACCTCGGTTTTGCAGCTGTAAGTCGTTACGATCCGGTTATATGATCGAATGAATGAATGCTTTAATTATATCGTATATCTCGACGGTTTTTGTTTCGAGATTAGATCGATTGTACACCTCCTACGTGGGGCATAGCTTTTTGACGTTGTAATATATTATTTCATTCTATTTTTTTTGGATTTTTGATGTAATCGTGTCACGAAAACGGGGATAAAAACGAGACGAAAAGGGATGAAGGAGGCGGCGGCAGCAGCATAAGGCAGCAGCAGGGTGCCGACTTCCGAGGTCGTTTTCAGGGCTTTTGGAAATCCTTTTTAACGGATTTTTTTTGCTAAAATAAAGGTTGTCCGTTGGCTATCCGATGGTGGTTCGGTTGCGGTTCGACAACGGCAGCAAAGGGGTCAAAAACTGCTTCAAAGTTTGGTGCGCACAGTGGCGCCACAACAGAATTTTGGCCCTTTGAAGAATTTTTAGGCCACTTCGACATCGTATTTTGACGCAATTATTTTTGGAGACTAAGACCTTGATGTGCTCTACCTACCATAATTTTTTGGGGGTTCAACAGTGGCGGCAAGGTGGCCAAACAGCGGCTGAAACAAGGCAGCGTAGGGCTGTCAAAGGCAGCATTTTTTGGCTCATTCAAGGGGCTATTTGGCTGGTTTTTCTTCAGCTTTTTCGGCGTTCCAGCAGTGGGCTGGGGCTTTAACAGTGGTCCGGAGGCTGAGAAAAAGATTCGGATATTTGACGGCCCGTTTAGGGTTTCAGTACCCTAGGCGTTTAATCTTTTAATTGGAGACCGTCAGATTAAAAGATTAAACGGACGGACCGGATCATAACGAGTAATTATATTTATTTTGTCATTATTTAATTAATTACGTGGATGGTTTTTTATTTTATTTATTTTTTCTTTTATGCATGATTTGTATTATCGGAAGTATATTAGGAAAAATGATTTTATAAAATAAATAATGTTAGCAATTTTTAAACTGAAAAAATAAATAGATAATTATTTATTTAATTTTTGTGTAAAAATTAATTTCTTTCGCAAAATTAAATAAGGAAGTTTTTTGTTTATTTTATTATAATTAAATAAGAAATATTTTAATTGATTAAAACTGAATTTATTTTAATTAAAAATTAAAATATGTTTAATCATTTAAAATAGACAAAAAGAAAAAACTCTCGATTTTTAAAATATTAAGTGGGACAAGTGTTTAGTCACTGATAAATCCTACGGTCTCCATTACACATTCGTAGGAGATGTGATTACAGTTCATGCGCCGACTTTAACTTTTGGTCTCCATACGGAAGGGCTATAGTCATAATATCTCCAGAACAAATTTTTGAAACAAGTAGATTTGAGAATAGTGCGAAGTAGGATTTGTTCACACCAGGCCCAGGGCTTTGACACGGTATTTTTAAATTAAGAGTAATGGTTATACACTTAACCCGTGAATAAAAATATCCTCTCTAAGGAGTCATTATTTTTATTTGTGGGGACCAAAATTTATTGGGTATTTAATTTACTTGGAATGCCCTATTTCAAGGAATGAAAAACCTTGTAATTCTTTGTTCGTTGATTATTAGACGTCCGCACTACGTGACCTATCAATTGATGTGACTCTAGGCCGGTAGTTTTTTTATTATGATATTTGGTTCTGACAGTAAATTAATAGACTGGCATGTCTGTCAGGACGAGTTTTGATTAGTAGACGTCCATACTACGTGGCCTACTTAATTACAAAGGATTAGTAGACGTCCACACTACGTGGCCCACTTATGACGACTATAGGTTTGTGTTGCATGACCCCTGCCCTCCCACTCCTCATAATGGATCCATCGAACAGGAGATCCAGGCTTATAAGAAGTGGGTGAAGGCTGATCAGATGGCTAGCTGTTACATCATGGCATCTATGTCGGATTTTCTGCAAAGCCAGCATCAGTCTATGGCATCTGCAGCTGAGATCATGTTGAACCTTACAAAAATGTTTGATGATCAGGGTCGGGCAGCAAGGAAGGTGACCATAAGGGCTCTCATAAACACGAACATGGCTGAGGGTACACCTGCAAGGGACCACGTTTTGAAGATGATCGGTCTTCTTAACGAGTTGGAGGTCCTTAGAGCGAAAATTGATGCAGAATACCAAATCGATATCCTGCTCCAGTCACTGCCAGATTCGTTTCAACAATTCTGACTAAACTACACTATGACCAAACTAGATTTTTCTTTGACATAATTGTTGAAAGAATTAAAGGCAGTGGAAGGTGTTATCCGCAAGCCAACCTATGCATTTGTTGCTGAAAAGTCTTCTACTTCTAGGCCAAGAGGTGGCAAGAAGAAGCAGAAAGAGCAGCAATAGAAAAATGCAAGGAAGGTTGGCAAGGCTAAGCCATCACTTACCAAGGCGAAGGTAAAGGCACCTAAGGGCAAGTGCTATTTTTGTCAGAAGTCGGGACGCTGGAAGAGAGACTGTCCTGACCGAAAGAATAAGCAAACTGCAGGTATTTCCTTTTCTCTAGTAGTTGAATCATGTTTAGTGGTTGTATCTACAGAAACCTAGTGTGTAGATATAGGAGCCACTAATCATGTCTGCAATTCTTTACAGGGGTTCTAGGTAACCAGGCAGCTTAGAGATGGCGAGGTCTACCTTCAGATGGGGAACGACTCTCAGGTGTCTACTGTTGTAGTGGGAGAAGTAGTTCTTTATTTCAGTAAAAATAAAAGTTTAATTTTGATGAACATTTTATATGTACCCCAAATCAGGCGAAACTTAGTTTCGATTTTCTATTTGGGGAATGATGGATATTCTATTTCTTTTAATAAACTTTCATGCAGTATTATGGTTGAAAAATAATTTATCTGTCGTGGTACATTAGAAAATGCTCTTTATATTTTACACCA
>JAOTRH010442700.1:0-32440 GCA_034768845.1 Heliamphora exappendiculata
TCTGAATATATTTCAGATCACACACATCAGTGTGAATTAAGCCCAGTGGCTCGGTGCTTCTTTCAACCAAGTGAAACGAAGAGCTAGTTAACTTTGTCTCCACACAAGTTTCACACTTGTGAGTTTTATCAATACCAAAACTAGGTATGTGCTTCAAGTTAACTAATTTACGCATAGAATCATAATTAACACGAATCTCCCATGAGATTTAATTTTAACATCAATTGCACTCCAGCTCAACGGTTAAAATTTCTGTTGAAATTTAACGAAAATCGCCTCTCCCACCCCAAAATCACTCTTTTCACCCCAAAATCACCATTCAAATCACATTTTTTCCCAAAATCACAATTTCTACCCCACAATCACATTTCCCAAAACTACCATTCCGTTGAAATTTGGTTCGTATAAATTAAAATTATTTATTTTGCACGGGAAAAGAAGAATAAAAAGTGACAGCTTGGTATGGTATGTGAGGCAAAAGACGATTAAACAACGATTTTCTGATTCAACAGGTGATTGACAATTATTACGCCTCAGCAAATAGATGGAGTGATGGCAGCCATCTCGACGAATAGGTGTTGAAAATTTTATTGTTGAGGTGCGGGTCATATTTTTTTTACATGTTTTACATCTATTTTCTTTTTTAAAAAAAAAACCTCAAAAGCTTAAAAAAAAAAAATCCAAACATAAACTTAGTTAAGATGTGCATAAATTGATTCAGATATCCTAAAATTAAAAAACAAAAAAAACAGAACAATCATAAAAATGATTTTTCCTTGTTGGCCAGCAATAATGCAGCAAAATGCTTGCCAAGATGGCAAGGAGAAGTTATTTTCATTTATAATAAAGAAATTTTTGGTTTCAACCATAGATGGCTTTGACGTATGCACCAACGTAAGTTCAACCACCAATTTGTCAGCCATTATTGGGCTTTAGAATCAACTCCGTCATGTTACTTATATGATATTTTTAAAGCATATCTTAGATCATTATTTTTTGATAAAAAATTTACATTATTATTTTATAGTGTTAATTAAATAACATGTATATTTTTTTTGCCATATCATTTACATGATTTAATTTTAATAAAAATATATTTTTAACCATTGTTTTAATTTTATATTTTCTCTTCACGTTATTATGGGGTTGATCAAAAACCACTTATATATATATTTTTCTTTTTTTGTCATTAAGTTTGTGGTATTTTTATATTTCAATTTAGCAAGATGTTTCACTAAATTTTTTGAAAATTATTAACCAAATAAAATAATTCATTGATAAATGTTGAGCACAGTCTTTTGAAAATATTTGAAAAATAATTTATATTACGCTATTACTACGATTTAAGTTAAATTAATCCTAAGACTAGATAAAATTCATTGATGACTTTATCGAATGGAGATAGATCATAAAATATAAACATTGCACCTATTTATAAAAATTTTTTATAAATAACTAACAATAATTGCCTATAACAACTTATAACTACTTTTTAACTAAAAATACTTTTACGATGCGAAGTGTCATAATAGTTTTTTTTTCTTTTAAATGGTATAGAGTTTTTAATTGCCATTTATTATTTTTTTTAAATTTTAATGTGGGCATATAAAATTATTTTCTATTAAACCTTATAAAAATTGATAAGAGATTTGAAAATAAATAACTCCGCAATATAAAAAATAATTTTTGATGTATATCTTACAAAAATCATATGAAATTAAGCTTATAAATTAATAAGAATGGAAAAATTAGTTTTAAATTCAAATATTAGTGGTTCTTAACATATATGAGCATTAAGAATTATTAATGTTTTTTTTTTTTTATATAATATAATTTTTGTACTAAACTATAAATAAATATATGATTGCAAATGTTTGTACTTTTAAATTTATATGAGCAATTGATTTTTTTTTGCCTTATAAGATTTTGTTAAATTTTGAATATAATATTATTCTACTATACATGTTTTTTAAAACATGTGAATATCATTGGAGTAATTTATATATATTTAAATTTTGGTGGCAAAAGATAAAAAATAAGTTATGATGTCATTTTTATTATTATTTTTTAAAAAATATTATGTGATTTGCATGTGTAAAAATTTAATAAAAATATTGATGTAAATTAATTTAGGAGAGACATTGTCACAATTGAGTAAAAGTCAAGTGGTAATATACTTCAATTAATTTTTTATGGTGCTAATTATACTTTTTGAATTTTATATAGATAAAATGTAAATATTTTTTTTAAAATAGATCATATTTTTTGCATATGTAAAAAAATTTGATGAAAATATTAACAAAAATTAAATTATGGTTTATTGCTACATTTAAATTTATTTAAAAAATAATTTGTATAAATTAATTTTTTTTAAAATTAACTGTACATTTAAATATTTTTAGGTGATAAATTCTTAAAAGCACAAAAGAAAAATAAAGATGAAGAAAAAGTAAACTAGAAAGCAACAGCACACAGTGAATGAGAGGGGGGTGGCGGCGGACAGCACAAAGTGAATGAGGAAGAAAAAAAAAGAAAGAAAAGAGGGGCCAAGGGCTAGGCGTTATATTTTATTTTTTTATATTATTATTTTAAGAGAATATATTTAACTAAAATTTATCACAATAATTATTTAAATTTACTTTTAACACCCATTTTATATTAATATTTTAGAATTTATTATTTTATTAAAATAAACTTAAATTAAATTTTATGCATAAAAAATATGTAAATAAATTATTTTAAATTTTAAAAAACTACTTAATAAGCCAAATAATATTTATGCATAACCTGTTTATGAGCTATGTTGAAAAATATTAAAGATTAAGTGATGAGAAAACACGCTTATAATACTACGTTATGAGAAAATATTGAGTATAATTTCGTAGCGAATGAGTTTTATTTACCATCCGATTAATGCACGATGACATATTTTTTCTAGTTTGGCATCGGTTGGTAATTAGTTTAAAAATTATTATTTTTTATTATTTTTATGTTTTTAGCTAAAAAATTAAATTAAATTTAAAATAATTTATTTGGTAATTTAGTTTTTAAGTTAATTTTTTTAAAATTAATTATTTAGATAAAAAATTAATTTTTTTATTCAAAGTCAATAATTTTATCCTTTTATATATTTAATATTAAAAATTATATATAATAAGTAGTTGTAGTAAGTAAGTTATGAATAAAAAAATTTATTATATTTTAAAAGTAATATGAGTTTGAATAGAATATTATGAGAGTTTGTATTTTGATTTTATGATTTTTTGGTTAAAAATGTTAAAAAGTTAAACTATTCGTTTGGTAAAAAAAGTTAAAAAATTAAAAAATATGGCCTTATTGTAAGTTGATGCAAGTTGACGAGTTATTTGTTTGTATTTATTTAGTTGTTACAAATATTAAAAATTATAAATTATAAATTTTTAATTTTTAATATTAAGTACGCTTCCCGCTAGTTGGCCAAGTTAATCCAAGTTCTCTTCCGATCAACTGCCCTTTTAGTTAAGTACAAAAAATACAATAGAATCACGCAACAGACGATACTTGTGTGGCTGTTAGAATCCATTAGCACCCTTCGACGGTGGTGATATGAACCCAATCAGGTCTAGAGCCCAAGTGTGGATCAGGCTTGGGATGCATAGTGAATGGAGATCTACCGCAGGGCTTGAATAAGATTCTCATACTTCTGACATGCTTGGCATATTCGTACGAAGGAGATGGAGTCATTCTCCACGGTGGAACAGTAGTAACCTTGGCACTGAATTCGTCTGTACAAATTAACAATTTTTTTTTTATTTATTTAAAGTTACAAAGAAGTCAAAATTTTGTTTGAAAACTCAAAAAATTTTAACTTTTTTACATAAAATAATTTTATATATTCATATTCATTTTTTAATAAAAGTTATATTTTTAAAATTTATCAAACAAGATTAATATTGTATATATAAATAAATTTTTAAAAATTATAACACATTTTTTTTGACTTAAAGCTCTTTTATCTTAAAGTCATTTTAAGTCAAACTTTTTAACTGATTATTTTTTAACTCACTTATACGGTTCACCAAACGAACATTTTACTATTCGACTTAATGCAGTTTTAAGCAAAATGCCTAATTTAAAACCATGTTGCCAAATGAGACAAATTTTGTATTTATTAATATTGAATAAAAAGCAATAAACGAACAAAAATTAGAAACAAACTTATATATTTAAATTTTACAAATATTTTGTTAAAAAAATAATTTATAATAAAAGCCTCTACAAAACAAAAGGCAGAGATGAGTGGTGATACTCAATCAATTGGCTGTGGGTATCCACTGATCATTGCAATTTTTTAAAATTTGAATAATAGGGAAGCGTCAGGACAGGAGAAAAAGAAAAGGAAAAAGAAAAATTTGGGACAGCAAGACTCATAATGGATTTTTATGAAAAGTTCCCACACAATGCAAAGGACCACTCTTTTCTCTTTTAACCTTGCCATTTTTTCATATAGGGACTTCGCAACTCAGCTCCTGTTTGGTTTTTTTTTTTTTTTTAAGTTAATTTTTTTTTATAAAGAAGTCAATTTTTAAGTCATACTAGTTGGTTTTCTTAAAAAGTCAATTAACTAAATTTTTTTCTCTTAAACTAATAAAAAAAATTTATACATATCTCAAACACCTTAACTTTTTTTGAATTAAAATTACTATAATATTCTCAATTAAAAAAATTAACCATATTTACAAAAATAAAAAAAAATTCGTGTCAATACCTCAATTACTAAAACTTAAAAGTAAAAAATAAAAATATATTATAAATTTTAATAAAAAGTAAAAAAGCAAAAAAATTACTATGAAAAATTATTCCATACACCTCAATTTTTTTTATTTCTTATTTTTTATTAAAAAAATTTAACAATCTTAAAAATCAAGCTTTTTACCATGTCAAAGATACACTCTAAACAACATGTCAATCTTGTGTGCATCTTCCAAACGGGCTTTCAATGCACCTACTAATCATAAGTGTGGGTTCTTTTTTTTTTTTTTTTTTATGAATTGGGTAATTTGTGTAATTTTTGTCTATGCTTGTTTTTTTAACGTTTTTTTTTAAAATCTGATTAAATCTTTTCATGTTTTTTGGTTAAAAAATATAAGATCTTTATCAAAAGATGAGAATGGTTCACTCAAAATGAAATATAATCAATATAAAATCTAACGTATTAGTTTATTTTTGTTTTTTTAAAGTTTTTTTGTAAAAATATTTGGGAATGAATTTTTACTTTTTTGATTTGTTCTAATGATTAGAATCTAAAAAATATAATAATTTGGCTAAACAATAAAAATAATTCGCTAAAAATAAATATAAACAAATAAGTCATTTTACAAACGGGCTTGATAATTATGTATTCAGACTAATTTGTGCACACCTCAATTAATTCACAATAATACTATAGTGACTATGTTTTGGTGATTAGATTTAAATATCATATGATGTGGTATTTTATGTGTAGTACTTAAAAATAAATGATAAAACTACAAGATAATATAAATCCTACGTATAAAATACTACACCATATAATGTCTAAATATAATTATCAAATATGATCATATAACATTATTTTTAATTTGAAGTGTAGAGGATCATGATTGGGATCTACTAGTCCCGTCCAAGCTAGTTGTGACGTCATGGGAGAATGCCACGTGTGAGCATGCACAAGAAATGGGTAAGATGCCCTCCGGTGACTTTATACCGGTGGATCCTCCAACGATCAAATTAGGCAGGGGGTTCTAGAGAGAAGGAAGAGCTTGAAAGTAAATTTCAGCAGAGCTTTGGCTTAGTAAAAAAGAATATACCTTTAATCTTCAACTTGTTGGCTATTTATAGGTAGAAAAATACTTGATCTGCTCATGGAGTCCGACCCGACCTGAGCAGGTCGGGTTGTACCTCTTCTATCTGATCAATGCATAACAATTAATGTCTTGATAGTAACTTGTCAATGCCATCATTGAATATCTCTGTAAGATATCTCTACAAATGCCTTTTGTCATATCTAGATGTCTATTAGTATTCAGGTCTAGCTTGGGCTAAACTGCAGACCTAATTTGGGCTAGGGTTAAGCCACCCCTATTTGACTATTTAACCCATGAATTGGCTTATTTATTATCGATCTTTTATCATCGTACTACTTTTTGGGTATGTGTTCCACGGGACACGATCTTAAATGTCACATATCCAGCTCGGCTTAGTGATCAAGCACCTTGCTTTGCTCGGAGATGAATGCCAAGCATCCTCCTAATGTCACCGAGCACCATGTCTTTGGGATTTGGGAGCCGAGCTCTCATGGAGCTCGAGGCTTACGCCTTGAAGCCTCTAGCGCTCAGAGACATTACCATATAGTTCGGCCTATTGTTCGAGCTGATGTGGACTGTTGCACTGTACGAATTTCCATGCGTGCTCTACGTGGTCTTGGTCGAATCTTAGTCCCTCTCAATTGCCCCCATCATCTTGCTGTTGCACGGGAACTCGAGCTGTTGGAAGATGATGCGATGTTCTTGCTCAATTTGTCATTTCACCTTTTGGATGGGTGGCTTGTTGAGCAAGCTCCGCTGATATGCTGTCTCTTAGCAGTCAATTCTGCCACGCGTTGAGCCCCTAGTGGTTCTGCGACGCATTTAATGCGGGTATTGAATGCGTACGGCGTTAGCTGTGCCTTGGGTATAGGAACGTTACAGGAATATCGGCCGTCGTTTTCAATAAATATTAATCATTAGATTTAATTACGGCGATCCGCTCGGGCATCCGATCCCAGTCACGAAAATCTGCTCAGAATCATTAATCTGAGCGAGAAATCAGCTCGGTACATTGATCTGAGCATCGACATCACGAGGTCAATCATCATGGATTGTTTGGAAAAATTTGCTCGGGCTATATACGCCGCATGTATTGAATGCGCATTAAATGCATACGACGCGCGTCAGGGCACGCTCCCTAAGTGCCGTCTCTTGGCGTTTCTTTTGAATGTTCGTAGGAAGCTATAAAAGGGGGAGGGTATCCCCTTCTCTCCTCTTTTACGAATCCTTCTAACCCCCTGTCTTAGGAGATTTTTGGCAACCACCTCTGCAACTCCGGCGACTACAATTCCTGCAACTTCGGAAACACTCGCAGTTCTTAGAGCCCTTAAGAGTCTTCTTCTCTCAGGTTAGCATCTAATTCTTCTTTTTTATGACTTTTCTATAAAAAAATCAATGGCCAAAGCCGCCCCTATAGGGGTTAGGCCCACCGGCTTACGCCCCAAACACCCTGGCGCCGCCGCTACACTCCTGGAGGTGGCGGTGTTGCTGGGGAAGGACCTGCGGCTACACATGTATACTCACATACCTAAAACCTCCCCTCTTAGAGAATAGAGAATAACTCCAGACAAATTGATTCATCATCTCCCCTTTTTTTTAGATGGGGTGTCTCGCGCGATATGTTGACACACCAGAGGCATTGGCCGAGCTTCGCCGAGCTCGGTCCATCCCTGATGACGTTAGCATCCGCCTGGCCATTGGTGAGGAGACTGTCACTACAGGGGAACCCGGGGGGGTCATTTTTCCCCTTGTGGCTCTCTTGGAGTCGAGGGTTGAATCCCCCCTCCCAAGTATTGTAAGGGAGGTCCTCTCCTTCTATCGGCTGTGTCTGGCACAGCTGACCCCCAATTTCTTCTCCATATTGATGGGTGTAGCACTATTGAACCACTACATGGGCATCAATCTTGGTGTTCGAGAGCTTCAATATTGTTACACCATCTCCGAGACCGCCAAGGGCCTGATCAAATACTACTTCAATGCCAAAGAGAACTGCACTATAGTGCTCGGGCTCAAGAACTCCCATTAAGGCGACCTGGAAGACTTCATTGTGATTGGAGGAAATTGGCAGCTCAGACCTGGAGTTCACGATCCCCAAGCTCGGCTTTGTCCGACCAGACCAGGAACCACAAGTACCCGAGCTCCTTTCCATTGATAATCTTTTTAATTTGTTTGTACATCTACTCGGCGCTAATGTACTCCTTTTCAGGTGCCTATTGCAACACTTCTTTTGCTCGGGATAAGAGGGATAGAAGAGACGAAAGAATCAACATCGACCACCTGAGGAGAGTGCCGAACTGGGATCACGAGATTCGTCACATCTTGAGGCTATTCAACGGAGTTCCAGTTCGTCCAAATGAGCTTGGACATCGCCTGAATCCCATTGAAGAAAATCAGGCCGAGGATTCCCACAATCAGGCTGCTCCGAGCACAGGAACCTTGGCGTCAAGAATTGCCTCTAGAACCTCTTCCAGCTCTACAAGCCGAACAGTCCTCGAAGTCATTGAGATGTCACAGCGGAATTTATTCGATCTGCTCGGAGGAGTTCCTGGACTTCTAGCTCCTGCCCAACCAGCTAGAGCAACATCCTCCCAACTAGCAGCACCGGCCACGAGTGCCCCTGTTGCCCCCCAATCTCCAGCTCCCACGCCCGCTCGAGCACCGAGAAAAGGGCAGTGGCCCCTAAGGCGCCCGAGCGGGAAACGAGGCGCAAGATTGAGGCGCTCGCCCCGTCCGTGCAGACGCAGACTGGTGGATCCGAGCTACTTTTCGAGCCTCCACCGAGGATCCTCTTATTTTTGCCCCCGTTCACCGTGGTAAGCCCCTGACCGTTCAAGACTCCGTGTAGGAGAGCCACCACATGGCGTGGGTGGTGGCAAAGAGCCTTTGCCTTCCTAAGGACAAGGCTTCTTATGTAGCTCTCCCCAGCACCGCCCTGTGCAAGAAGGCTGCACAACACCTGATAGTGGTAAGATCTCATCTCCGAGCTAGCCTCCTTGCCACTAACATATGTCTTATTACGCTATGCTTATCTTTTTATTTCTTTTCCCAAGCAGGGGCTTCACATGGGAATAGAGGCCGCCGACCGGTGCAGTCAGCTACAGGAGAAGCATGATGCTCTCCACTCCGAGGCACTGAAGCTTAAAGAGGATGTCTAAGTCCTACAAGCTCAGGTCAGTGAGGCTTGCTCGGCAAAGGATGATGCCGAGATGTGGGTCACCAGAGCGCTCGATACCATAAAAGAACACGAAGCCAACCTAGCTTCAGTGATCGGTCGACTTGATGAAGCTTCTAAAGTAAAAACAAATCTCGAGGGGGAGAATGTCGAGCTGCGAGCTGCCACCGCCCGAGTGTACCAAGAAAGATATGACGAGTGCTTCAACAAGGCTGGGGATACCTACGAAGCTCAGGTCATGAGCATGCAGAATCCCCTGTCCAAGATGGGATGGGATTCTGCACTCAATGCTATGCACGTCGGTCCTGATTCAGAGCTTCGTAGGATTGTCCCCTGGCTTCAGCTGACCATAGCATTCCCTGACCAGCTGGCCTCGCTGATCGGTTCAGCCATCCCCTCAGGCCCTGTGATCGAGGTGTCTCCCATTTCAACCGACCAGGTGAGCCCACCACCATCTCCAGCTCATGATGTAGAAATTCCTTCGCCTCCTCCAGCTGAGCAAACTAAGCAAGGAGCAGATTTTGAGGAGCTGGATGCCTTGTGGCCGGCACAAGGGACCTTGGTTATCGACACCACAATGGACCTCACAATGGAGGTGGATGCTGAGGAGGTTGGAGAGGAGGCCAAACAAGTGGACACTAACCAACCCGACCAGGCCACATAGGGCTTTTAGCTTTTTCTTTCTTTCGTTGTCTTTTTTCTCTTCAGAATTTTCCAAGTTCATGATGCACGGCCTTGTTTCCTTCTGTGAGGTCGGCTCGCGTTAATTGTACTTCAAGCTTTGCATGAATGAAATATCTTGTTTGGAGTCTATTTGCTTTGTACTATCATGTCTTCTTTGCTTTTAATTTTTTCGCAAGCATATGGAGCTCGGCCTCATTCTACTGGGTGAGGTCGGGAAGTCTCCTAATATATTGAGATTGTACCGAACTAAGATGCCTAACAACTTAATAAGATCACCCGAGCATCCTTCATTCATTGAGGCTGGCTAACATATCACCGAGCAAGCCTTATTGTGACCTAGGAATGAGATGTACAAGTCTCAGAGGTCGGCCTGGCCTTCGCCGTTTGTCCAACTTCGAAAGTGTTAGCCGAGCTTAAGCTCTTCTTTCTATTTTGGTACTCACATTACGAGTAACACCCGAACACTTGTGCCCCATGTTCAGATGTAGAAACCTCAAAATTAGTCCTTTGAGGCCGGCTTTGGCCTTTTGTGCTCGGTCGTACCAACGCTGTCAAGCCGAGATGAACTCCTCTTAGCCTTGTCAATATTGCAAGTCATCTGAGACTTGTTCTGTCGCCAAGCTAGGAATTTCTTGCCCATGCATGACTTTAAAGTCACCGGAACTTTTGTGCGTAGCCGAGCTAAGGCTTTCTTGCTCAGGCGTGACTTAAAGTCACCGGGACTATCATGCCTAGCCGAGCCAGGGCTTTCTTGTCCAGACGTGACATAAAGTCACCTGGACTTTCGTGCCTTGCCGAGCCAGGGCTTTCTTGCCCAGGCGTGACTTAAAGTCACCGGGTCTTTGTGCCTAGCCGAGCTAGGGCTTTCTTGTCCAGGCGTGAGATAAAGTCACTGGGATTTTCATGCCTAGCCGAGCTAAGGCTTTCTTGCCCAGGCGTGACTTAAAGTCACTGGGTCTTTGTGCCTAGCCGAGCTAGGCCTTTCTTGCCAATGCGTGACTTAAAATCACCGGGACTTTTATGCCTAGCCAAGCTAGAGCTTTCTTGCCCAGGCGTGACATAAAGTCACCAGGACTTTTGTGCCTAGCCGAGCTAGGGCTTTCTGTTCGGTGGCTTCAATTACACATAACTATTGGAAAAATTCTCTTTATTCATAATCCCGAACAAATGTACATTTGAGACTTTAAAGATAAAACTTCCTCAAATTCTGTGCGTTCCATGGCCTTGGAATTTTCTTTCCTTCCATATCTTCAAGTCTAGGCCCCCGTGCCAGCAACTGATGTGACTTTATATGGACCTTCCCAAGTCGGGCCTAGCTTGCCATCAAGGGGATCCTTTGTATTGAGGAGGACCTTCCCGAGGACCAACTTGTCGACCTGGAAACTCCTCTGATTCACCCGTCTATTGTAGAACTTTGCAAGTTGTTGCTGATAGGATGCCAGCTTGACGAGAGCTTGCTCCCTTATTTTCTCGGTCATGTCCAGTTCCCGAGCAATGCTGAGATCATTATATCCGGATTCGAAGGCTTCAGATCTGATGGTCGGCAAGCCGGCCTCCAGAGGGATGACTGCTTCTAATCCATAGGCCATGGCGAATGGCGTCTCCCTAGTAGAACTCCTGTGAGTTGTTAGGTAGGCTCACAGCACTGATAGCAGTTTGTCTGCTCACTTTCCTTTGGCTTTCTCTAATTTTCTCTTCAGCCCTGAAAGAAGTGTTTTGTTCGAGATCTCTACTTGGCGATTGCTCTGGGGGAATGAGGGTGTTGAGAAATAATTCTTCATACCCAGGCCCGAGCAGAATGTCTTGAACAAATTGCTGTTGAATTGCTTCCCATTATCTACAACTATGACGCGTGGGATACCAAATCTAGTAATGATGTTTTTCCACAAAAACTTCTTTGCGTCCACATCTCTGATGTTGGCCAAGGGCTTAGCTTCCACTCATTTGAAAGAATAATCTATAGCTACAATCAGAAATTTTCTATTGCCGGGTGCCTTAGGCAATGGCCCAACAATATCCAGTCCCCATTAAGCAAAGGGTCATGGGATGGTGATCGGGCTAAGTTCCTCGGCTGGCTGCCTGTGCAAGGGAGAAAATCTCTGGCACTTCTCACACCTCTGCGAGTATAACTGGCATCTTTTTGCGTGTAAGGCCATCAGTAGCCCTGGCTTGTTGCTCGGTGTGCCATAGACCTTCCCCCGGTGTGAGCTCCACATATCCCTTCATAAAGCTCGAACAAAAGTCTTGGGCTCTACTCGGATGGACACATAGTAGATAGAGACTTGCAAAAGACCTCCTGTACAATTGACCCTTAGGAGATAGCAAAAAACGTGTAGATTTGTGCCTGATCTTATGTGCTTCCTTCTTGTCCTCTGGGAGTTGGCCATTACTGAGGAAGCTGACGATGGGATCCATCCAGCATGGCTCCTAATCTTCTTCGATAGCACATATCTGCCGAGCAGTGGTGTCAATGCTCGAGCTCTCCTGCTTCTGCACTTCCACTGTTCTCTTTAGCCCGAGTTCGGTTGCTGAGGCTAGGGCGGCTAGGGCATCAGCATGAGAATTCCCTTCTCGGCTGATTTGCTCGATCTATACTTCTTCGAAGCCTTTGACCAGCTCGAGAGCAATAGAGAGATAGGCAACCATCCTATCATCCCTAGCATTGTATTGCCCAATCATCTGGTTGACCACTAGTTGCGAATCACAAAAAAATTTCAAGTTTTTTATGCCTAGGAGCTCGGCACTCCTAAGCCCTGCGAGTAGTGCTTCATGCTCGGCTTCATTAATAGAGGCTGGGAATCCCAACCTTATTGAGTGCTCTATCACTGATCTATCGGGGGAGATGAAGATCACTCTTGCTCCGGAGCCCTTCTGGTTTGAAGAACCATTAGTGAATAGCCTCTATCCATGCAGTATTGTTGATTTGGCGTTGGTTGCCCCAATGTTTTCTTCATTTTCTCCATCCTTCTTCCCCTTAGCTCGGGCTCGAGTGGAGTTGAGTCCGAGCTGTTCTGTGTATTTGGCTTGGAGAATTCAGCAATAAAATCTACGATGACCTCACCTTTGATTGCTGTTCTTGGTCGGAACTCGATATCGTACTCTCTGAGCTCTACTCCCCACTTGGCAATCCTTCCAGATAAATCAACTCGGCGTAGCAAAGCTTTGAGAGGATGTGCAGTTAGAACAATGATCTTGTGGGTTTAAAAGTACTGTGCCATCTTTCGAGAAGCCACGACCAGGGCTAGTGCTAGCTTCTTCAAAGGTAAGTATCTGGTCTGGGCATCGAGGAAAGTGTGGCTGACATAGTAGATTGGGAGCTGCTCGACAGTATTCATTCTGAGCAAGACGGCACTGGCCGCGTTATTAGATACTGCAAGGTACATGTATAACTCTTCCCCAAACAAGGGCTTGGAGAGGAGAGGAGCCGAGGTCAGGTACTCCTTCAAAATTTGGAGCGCCTAATCACACTCTTCCCCCCAGACAAGATTCTTGCCATTTTTCAACAATTGAAAGAAATGGTGGCACTTATATGATGATTGGTTGGTGAATCTATTTAACGCGGCTGCCATTCCAGTCAATCACTGTATCGCCTGAACAATCTTGGGGGGCTGTACGTTCTTAATTGCAATTATTTGGTTGGGATCTGCCTCGATACCCCTCTTACGGATCAGGTGCCCGAGAAACTTTCCCGATTATACGCCAAGTGCACATTTTGACGCATTGAGCCTTAGCTTGTAGGATTTTAGCACCTCAAACACACTGCTCAGGTCGGCCAGATGGTAATGCTCTTGCTTAGTCTTTACCACTATATCGTCAATGTAGAGCTCAATAATCCGACCTAGCATAGATTGGAATATTTTGGTCACTAGCCTCTGATAGGTTGCCCCAGCTTTTTTCAGGCCAAAGGGCATGACTTTGTAGCAATAAAGTCCTCTGGGGGTGATGAAGCTTGTCTTCTCATGATCACCCATGTTCAGAGCAATCTGGTAGCCCCTGTATGTGCCCAAGAAACTCATGATTCCGTGTCCGACTGTCGAGCCCACCAGCTGATCAATTTTGGGAAGTGGGAAGGAATCTTTGGGGTAAGCTTTGTTCAGGTTAGTGAAATCAACACAGACCATCCACTTTCCATTTTTCTTCTTCACAACAACTATGTTGGATAGCCATTGCGGATACTGCACCTCTCTTATCGCTCCCGCCTCGAGCAGCTTCTCAACTTCCTAGGCAACGGCCTCTGCATGCTGAGCTGAAGACCTCCTCCCGCGCTGGACAACGGGCTTGTGTGTAGAGTTGACATTCAACTTGTGCTCCATTACCTCGGGAACAATGCCCGGCATCTCATAGGGAGTCCAAGCGCAGGCCTCAACGTTTGATTTAAGAAAGGTCACCAGAGCGAACTCATCTTGCTCGGCCATATGGGCACCGATCAAGAAGAACCGATCAGGGTCTTCTTCTCTCAGGATGACTTTCTTCAGCGGCTCCACCACCTCCTCTGCTGGTGCCTTCCCAACGTCATCGAGAAGTGGCCTATCTTGTACTTCCACCGCACACATCTGTTCGTCGCCAGAGGATCTTCATTACCTTGGATGGCAGCCATAAAACATTGTTTGGCCGCTGCCTGATCTCCCCTAATGTACTCTGCACCTCTGACGGTTGGGAACTTCAGGACTTGATGGTAAGGCGAAAGAATGGCTTTGAGCTGATGAAGCCAAGTCCTTCTCATTATAGGATTATAAAGCGACGGGACGTCCACAACCAAGAATTCAATGTTTCTTAGATCGGAGCATGCCTTGACCGGGAGCGTGACCCTTCCCATTGGTAGGGTGGGCTGACCATTGAACCCGACCAGTGGGGTATGGGATTTCTGCAAGTCTGCTTTTGTGAGCCCTAATTTGTAGAAGAGGTCGGCATTCATAACCTCTGCCGAGCTCTCCTAATCGACCAGGATACGCTTTACGTCATACGTCCCAATCCGGAGGGCTATAACGAGCGCGTCATTGTGAGGGTGCTCAACCCCCTCTAGGTCGGCATCGGTGAAAGTTAGATCTCCAGCTAGGAATTCATTGCTCGGATACTTCCTTCCACTCGGCTCGCTGTGCGCGAGCTGGGTCAGCATAATCTCTCGATGTGCCCTTTTTCGACATTGACCCCTTGCTTCATTCACTGTCTCCAGCCCTAGGGGCTGCATAAATGACGTTAATAACTCCCACGTGTTCATCTGCCCCTCTATCTTGTTCGGCTTTAGCATGCTGTTCAGTCCTAGTCTTCTCCATGTCGATACACTGTCCGAGGTTTCCTGCATTGACTTGCCCCTCCAAGAATCTTTTAAACGTTCGGCAACGGTCGGTGTAGTGCCCGTGCTCCCTATGGTAAGCACATTGTTTCTTCTCATCCCGTTTGCTCGGATCAGTAAACATCTTGGGCGGTCAGATAAACCACGTCTTGTCCTTGATCTGGCTGAGGAGCTTGTGGATGGGCTCATTAAACACGGTATTTGCCACTTCATACACCTCATTCGGCCTCTGGCGCTCTTTTTCCAGATCCGGCCTCTTTCTGGACTTCTTGTTCTCCTTCTTCTCTGCTCAGTCACCCTTCGGTGTCTCTCGGGCAGGGATTTCACTGCTCACACCTCCAATGTTTTCCTCCACCTTAGAGTGCTATTCAATCCTCAACATCAGCTCGGCCATACTCTGAGCAGGCCTTTTGGTCAGCGAATGCCTCAACTTGTGGGTTTTCTCCAACCCGAGCATGAAGGAGACCACGGCGAGCTGCTCATTGCAGTCATCTATATCATTGAAGGTCTCCTAATATCGCCGAGCATATGACCTTAGGCTTTCGTTTTCAACCTTCCTTAATCCAAGCAAGGAATCTATTTTCTTGGGCTGGCGGCTATTTGTAATGAACCTCGCTGAGAACAACTCGGCGAGTTGTCTCCAACTTCCTACTGACCCAGCCGGAAGCTTGTTGAACCAATGCAAGGCCACCTCGCCCAAGCTGGATGAAAACACCTTGCACATTAGAGCATCGTTCCCGCCCCGAAGTGCCATCATCCGTTTGTAATGTCGGATATGACCCATACAGTCAGTTTTCCCATCATAGAGATTGAATTTGGGTGTTTGAAATTTCCTGGGGGGATCTGTCCCGTCCACCTCCCTTGTAAAAGGGGAGGCAGATATCTGCTCCAAGGCCCTCCGAACTACATCTTGAGGGGACCTCTCCGCGGCCGGCTGTAGTCTCCCCTTGAGCAGGAGGTTCAACCATTGATTAAGCTCTTCTTTCTCCTTGGCATGCCCGAGCTCCTGGCCAGTTTGCCGTTTGTGCTCGCTACGGCGCTCGGTTGGCTCATTGGTGTTATTGAAGGTCTGGGTTTGCCCCTGTCTATTCCTCATGGCGTCGAGGATTCTTCACTAGGCTACGGCTCGTCCGAGCCCAAACAGCACCCCTCCTTTCTTCTCGGCTAGACCTCTCACACCGGTTAGATCTCTCGCGAGATCGCTCGTCCTCGGGACTTATTGCTGGCGAACGTCGCTGGTTCATTTGAGACCTCATCTCATGGAGCTCCTGTTGGAGTTTTTCCAGCTGCTCTTCCCTCTTGTTCAGCTCGTCCTGATACCCCTCCAGGACTTGCTGCAAGTTGAAACGTGGGGGGTGACCCCTGCTGAAGGTGTTGTGTCATTGGAGCCCCCAACCTGGATCTGTTATCTCCTTCGATTGAGCCTAGCTCCACCAACATGAACTTCAGAGGCCACTGGGTGCCCCCTCCTTCGATGTGTTGCATGCAATGCTTCTGCGCGGGTTGCGCGTGGATCTCTGGGCTCTTCAAGGTCATGGTTCCCCCGACTAGCAATTGAGGTGTTTTAGGAAATTTTCATATACGGCGCTAAATTGTAGAGGATCAGGATTGGGATCTACTGGTCCCGTCCAAGCTGGTTGTGACGTTAAGGGAGAATGGCACGTGTGAGCCTGCATAAGAAATGGGTGAGTTGCCCTCCGGTGGCTTTATACCGGTGGACCATCCGAAAATTAAGTCAGGCAAGGAGTTCTAGAGAGAAGAAAGAGCTTGAGAGTAAATTTCAGCAGAGCTTTGGCTTAGTAAAAGAGAACATACATTTCATTTTCAACTTGTTGGTTATTTATAGGTAGAAAAA
This sequence comes from Heliamphora exappendiculata, assembly GCA_034768845.1. Taxonomy (NCBI): domain Eukaryota; kingdom Viridiplantae; phylum Streptophyta; class Magnoliopsida; order Ericales; family Sarraceniaceae; genus Heliamphora; species Heliamphora exappendiculata. The sequence continues at coordinate 16,830 of JAOTRH010442700.1, forward strand.
TACTTGACCCACTCATGGAGTCTGACTCGATCCAAGCAGATCGGGTTGTACCTCTTTTCTCTGATCAATGCATAGCAATTAATATCTTGATAATGACTTGTCAATGCCATCATTGAATATCTCTGCAAGATATTTCTGCAAATGCCTTTTGTCATACATAGATGTCCATCAGTATTCAGGTCTAGCTTGGGCTAAACTGCAGGCCTAATTTGGGTTAGGGCTAAACCACCTCTATTTGTCCATTTACCCCTGAATTGTCTTATTTATTATCGATCTTTCATCATCGTACTATTTTTCGGGTATGTGTTCCACGGGACACGATTTTCAATGTCACCTATCCAGCTCGGCTCAGTGGTCAAGCACCTTGCTTTGCTCAGAGATGAATGCCGAGTATCCTCCTAATGTCGCCGAGTACTATGTCTTTAGGATTTGGGAGCCGAGCTCTCATGAGCTCGACGCTTACGCCTTGAAGCCTCTAAGGCTCGGAGACATTACCATATTGCTCGGCCTATTGTCCGAACTAATGTGGACTGCTGCCCTGTACTAACTTTCACGCATGCTCCACGTGGTCTTAATCAGATTTTGATCTCCCTCATAAAGACTGTGAAGTTAACATCCGAACAAATTAACTTTTCATAGTCCTAAAAACTAAAAGTAGTAATTATTACAATTCAAGCCCGAAACCTGACCTGACCAACCGACTAAATAACCTGAATTCATAAACTACATTTTATCTACGCTCGTATCTAAGTTTGTGTTTGAATTAATTTTTTTATATATATATTTTTTATTTTTAATAAAAAAATTTAGTATTACACCAAATGAGTCTATTTTTATATTCCTTTCATCAAGAGAAAATAAAAAGTAATTTTTTTTGATCGAAACTTTAAAAAATTTATATAAGCAAAAAAAAAAAAACGAACTTAGCAAGCGTTTTGGCTTTTTTTTAATTTTTTCATTTTTAGTGAATTTTTTTCAAAATTGACCCTAATGAGCATACTTTTTAAAATTCTCTTATCATAAAGAATTAGAAAAATAAAAAATTTAAACTAAAATAAATTTTTTTTATAAAAAACAAAAAAAAAATTCTAAAAAAAAACTGCACGGACTTTTTAATTCAAGCCTTCTCACAGCATAATCATTTGTGGCTGAAGAAAGGCGTTGAGAAAGGTATTTTGATCCTTGCTGTATGAGATTGGTGTTCAGACAAAATAGAATTTGCCACTCATCCTCTTTTTCTCTTTTTCTTATAGATTGATTCCCCTCGCTTAAATTATTTAATTTAATTTGACCAAAATAATAATGAACGGTCTTATTTATGGTTTGATGCGATATTGAGTTTCTCAAACGTTTTTTTCTGAAGTGGTAGTCAAGTTACGATTTTTGAATATAATTTCCCGTTCAATCTAATTCGATTAATAAATATTTAATTCTATAAATTTTTAGATTTATGATAAGATAGGTTGCTTATTACTTTGGTATTTTTATATAAAAACTATGTAATTTGGGTCTATGTATAATTTAATTAATAAATTCGTAATGTTTTGAGCTTCAAATTTATTATAAATAAATATTTTTAATTAAAAAAAACTAATATAATTGGCTAAAAAATAAAACAAGCTTAGCCCAACAAGTCCATAATTAAGTAAGTTCAAACCCCCAAACCAAACTACACCTACCCATGAACTTGTCAAACCCATGGTCAGTTGCGGGTAATAAAATTTAAAATAAAAAACGTGTGATCGGATAATAAATTAGAAGCCAATCTAACCCGGCCTGACTCATAAACACCCTTAATGGCCATGCTAATTATCGTTGATTGGATGTTAAATAATAAAATAATAAAAAATAATTTTTAATATTAATATATTTTTGAAAATGAGTCTCATCACTTTTTCGAATATCAATATAATTAATTGTACAAATATTTATACATCTTTTATATTCATTATCTATCGCTCAAAAGTTGAGGGTTAGCACAATTGTTTTTTATCATAAATAATGTTCTAACTGTGTGTGCATTAAAAATACATTAATTATTCAAAAAAATTACTCAACTCTGTTTTCATTTGGTGTGTATCCCCCCATCTCACTAGGAACTGAACTAGCAAGAGCCCACGAGGAATATCTAACTTTTTAAAAAAAAATACACATTTTCATAGAAAAGGGCGAAAATAGAAAGTTTGATTGTTTTGAATAAAATTATTTAGATGGTTTTTTAATTTTTTCCACTTTTTATTGAAATGTTTAATATGTTTTTATTTTTTATTTTTAACTCGTAATGTTTGATTTTTTTTTTTGTTTTTTTTTTCCTTTTAAGAATAAAGTTAACTTTTTTTTAGAGTGTTTTTGTGACTTCATTCACTAAAAATTTTTATTTATTATGTGAATGACTTTTTAAAAAAGAAAAAAAAATTTATTACAAAATAGTATCGTTTAAAAAATATTTTTTAAACAAAGAATTCAACTTACATCAAGGATGAATTCAACATGTGCCCTGAAGTGGCACGTGCTCTCCCTCAATTTTCAAAATTCATATTTTTAATTATAAAAAAATAAAATAATTAAATATATTCTTGAAAGAATATGGCACCGCCCCTAAATTATGAAAGTACTCACTATTTTTAATTTTTAAACAAAAAACTTACAATCAAGAATCTTAAAATACCATTTTTAGAATGTTATGGCTTTAGATATATGCGATTTATATGTTGAATATTTTGGTCTATGCTAAAATTAGTATTTTTAATTTTTTTTAATTTTTTTTTATTAAAATTAGAGTCTTTAATAACCAAGATGGTAGAGAATCTCAAATTTTAATAATTTTCTTAATTTTAAACTTTCAATTTCAATTTTAGAAAGTTAGTAATGTTTTTCTTAGAAAAAAAATAAATAGTAGAGAAATACTTTAGAAATCACGGTTAAAAATATTTCATTCTAAAGAAAGATGTGGCAGTTAAGTAGTTTTTAAATTAAAAGGGGCATTTGGCAATTCAGCTTTAAGCTGAATTTTTAGTTTTTATTTTTTTAAACTAAATAATTTAGAAATTCGTATTATTAAAAGGAGATTTTAAAGTATTAAATGTTTTATTAAAAGACTAAACTAGTACTGACTATTAAATGTTTAGAATTTTAAACAAAAAGATTATAAAGCTAATTTAAGTCAATTTTGTATTTCATAATTAGTTTTTATCAATTTTGTATTTATTTTTTATTTAATATTCAATTTTTATATTTTGTACGAGATTTACTAGGTTTGGGCTGTAATATTGAAAACATTAAAAGCCTAACATAAAAACTGATTAAAAAAAATTTTAATCGGCTTAGGCAAATATTTCGTAACTTAACTATTATAACATAAAGTTAAAAGCAAATAAAAATTTCTAAATTTGAAGGTAAGTAAGATCCAATAAGATAGAGAAATTTGAAATAACTTTTATAGATCATAACTAAAATTAAATTTCTTTAAATTCTAATAAGATCTCTTGAAAAAATCCTTTCAAAACTACACCTAAAATTAAGATTTATGGAAAAGCAAGCAAGGCCTTACTCATGACTATGCTCATCTTTGGTATTGCTGAAACTAGTAACTTAGAGATTATAAATTGTAACAAAAGTTATGAGTATTTGATAAATATTATAACTTGTAGTTAAAATAGAAAAAAAAAATTATAAGTTATAACAGAAATTGTTGGTGTTTAAAAAAAATTTGTAATTTATAACTAAAATTAATAGAAAAAAATTAAAAATTACTAACAATAACTTTGTCAAACACCCGTATTGTCTTTGAATTCAGCTAAATTGAGTTTTTGCCGTGTCAAAAGTTGGGGGAAGAAGGCCTTAAACTTAACTGTTGGCTCCAACTGAAAATTAAACTTATGGCCATTTTACAAGTTACAAAAAAATTCAACTGTTAGGTGGTCTTCTTTTCCCCTTCATGTGTTAGATTTAGTGACTTTTTAAGCCAACTAATTTTTACTTGTTTGACTTAAAGTAAATACAAATTACCTAAAACCTAATTTTAAACTAGGTTATACCAAAAGAGACTAGATTCTAGACCGATTAAATTATTTCTTGTATTTTTTGCCGTAGTTAAAGTTATAAATTTATATATAAATTATAACTGAAAAAATTATAATTTTTAACAAAATTTATAAATATTTGCTAAAGCTTTAAATTAAAATTGTAAAATGCGTGTTTGTTGATCTAAAATCAAAAACTATAAACAAAAAGTTATAAGAACATTTGTAGGCACCCCGATTTGACCCAACCAGATCATAGTTTTATCAGGTGGATCCAAAAATAAAAACAAAAAAAATGGTACTTGAAGAGTTTTTAATTAATCACCAATGAGAGATTTTAGATTAATACACCAGAAAAATCCTTGCAAATCTTTAGGCCGCAAGCATCGTTCTCACGGTCACAATTTTCAAACCCTAAATCTATTGCGGTGGAAATTTGCACCGTTGATCCTTGTGACTGCCATCTTCATTGACCTAACCGTAATATAATTCTATAAAATCATAATTTTTATAACGACCGCCACCTTTATTCATTGTGGCCGTAACATTTGGTACCTGACAGTGAAATCTTCTATTTCCTCCACGTGTCAGCACGCTGCAGGCTATCGTCCTAAGCCTTTTGGGTTATAAATTGAGCCCTCTCTAGGTCTTTTTTGAGATAGGATTATTCAGCTCACTAAAATTCTACTGAATTGCTACCTTAAATTCCTGTTCTCGCATTTTCAGCTTCGTTTCTTACTCTCAAAGTATTAGAATAATTCTTGGTAACGTCTACTATTAAATTAATTGTTATCTACGCTGAGCATCGTACTTGGATCATTATTTTATCGGTACAGTAGTAAGAATTTCGACGCTTCTATTTCTACATCTTCTACATCCCGTGGAAAAAGTTGAAATTAGGTTTTGTTTTGTTGCTTTCATTTCCATTCTTGATTGATAATCGTATGGCCGCCTCGATGTCAATTTTGAATCCTTATTATCAACTTGTTTTTTATTTAAAATGATTATAAAATTTTTAGAATAATATTTCACACCTTGTATGTTCATACCCAGCTCGATGTAATTTAGAATTTCAATAAATAGTGCATTTGAATATTACGGTCGCTATGATCAATATAATGGACATAACTTTTATGCACTAACATCTTCGCGGCTGTGACATTGTTACTCATGACCACAAACTTTAAGCCTTAGAACGTTTGTGATCGTGACATTAACAGTCGCGACCGCAAAATTTGTATGCTTTCAGTAATACTAATTTTATGAGTTAAATACTCAATTATTTATTTGATATTTCTATCATGTTTTGTTTAGTCCCATTTCAACATTGATTAATGAGTAGAATGTCATTTTTCTTGCTTTTAGTATAATAATATTTGTTTTTTTTAATGTTTTAGTACAATATAATTATGTATTTTAAATATTTAATTTTGATTGTTCTCTTTCAATTCTCATATTTTGTATTTTCATGCATTTGAGAATTTAAAAAAAAGAATTAACAATGATGAGTAAAGGCCAACTTAATGGTTGGGCAAAATAGGGTGACTAGCACTTTCATCGCTTTATACCTTAGCTACCGAACCCATTTTCGAAGGTAACAATAACCAATGACTTATTTTTATTTCTCCTGGTTTTTTTCAAAAACAAAATGACGATTTCGTATTTCAAACATAAATGGTTTTTAGCTTTTCAATTTGTAAGGTTTTATTTTTTTTTATAAAATCTTTTAAGCAAAATAAATAAATTCCATTTACGATCCCAATAAAAACAGCACACAAGTTAAAAACTATAAATTAAGCATGAACAAACACCGTATTCTCTCTCTCTCTCTCTCTCTCTAAGCGCGGGGCAACAGTGAGCAGCACCAATACTAAACACTCACAGAGTACTCAACCTCTAAGGAGCTGTTTGGTAATATTTATAATTTTTTATTTTTTGTTTACAAAAAACAAAAAATATGTTTTTGTTTATTTTTATAAAAACGAAAAATAAAAATATATTTGGCACATAAATATTTAAAAAGTGTTAGTTGAAGGTTGTGGATAAATACAATGAACTGAGATAGTGGTCGGATGTGTTATCCGGTGATGATAGCAAGAGATAGAGATGCTGGTCGAAAATGGTGGTCGAAGGCGATAGTCGGCGGTGGTGGCCAGATGGTGGTGACCGAGGGTGTTAGCCGAAAATGATAGCAAGATGTAGCGATAGTAGTCGGAGGTAGTAGTTGGAGATGGTGATTAAAGGTGTTAGCCGAAAAAATAGTAAGAAACAGCGATGGTGGTTAAATGTTGTCAAATGTGGTAGGTAAAAATCGAAACGATGACCGGAGGTGGTGGCGGAGGTGGTGGCCGAATGTGGTGGTCGAATGCGGTAGTCGAATGTAATAGTTGGAGGTAGTGAAAAAAAAATACAATCAAAACGTGTTTACAAAATAAGTGAAAACACATTTTTTCTGTTTCTAAAAATTTTATATGTTTTGAAAACTATTTACAGTTTTTTAAAAACAAAAATAATTACTAAATATATTTTTATTTATAATTTTAAAAAAAATTTAAAAATAAAAATAAAAAATAAAAAAACCAAACGGACCCAAGTAATCAAGGAACTAGTGCTAGTAAGCAAATGACGTACGCTCGAAAGCCAACAGAAGAGAATGTGCATTAGTGTAGTGCTCATAGAGCAATTGAGCAGTAGCAACATTCTAAGCTTCCAGTACATAGCGCTCGTCATCACTAGTTGGGCACTGCACTGCCCTAACATTTTTTAACCTAAGCCATATGTATTGTTTTTTGTGCAATTATTAAAAAATTAATAAAAAATAATCATAATTTATACCTTACAAAGTGAAAACCCCACATTAATCATTGATATAGCTCTAATTAGGTAAACTACACAAAACTTGTGTTTTTTTTTGTGCATGATTGCTCTCATCTTCCATCTTTATTTTATTTGCATTTGTTATTCTCATAAATCTAGTGGTTTTAACCCAATCATTAGATAAAGTACGTCCCTATATATTAACCTTGGCATTTATTGTGCTAACTAATTCTATAATTCTATCAATATATAAGTTCAATACAGAATCACAAGGACTCGATTATTTTATAGCTGAAGAAAAAACAAAACGAACGATCACAAATTTAGGCTACAACCACCTTTTGGGCGATGAAGACGTAGAAGCATATGACACAGAAGGAGTGCTCTACTTTATTTAGTTGCAGAGAAAAACACACACTGACACAAAAAGTAAGAGAAACAAACATGGATACGAGTCTCGAATTCTTAGCGACGCCATGGATCGATGATTGAGAACTCATCAAATGCTAAGAAGGGGTTTGGTTCCGAAGTCGAATTCCCAGAGACCAAACTTCCCAGCAACAAAATCGTAGTGTCCACCCATCAACCTAAGAGTCCTCTTCGCCACCCGGGCTCGCACGTATGGGTAAGTCAGGAGGTTTATCAACGACAAGTTCACCGCCTCCTGCACAATCCACCCTTCATCAATACTGGAGTGTTTGGCAATGTTACTTGAAGTAACTTTTAGCTTTTGTTATTATTTTTTTAGTAATAAGTTATAATTTTTTTTAAATGCCCACAATTTTTATTATAAGTTATAACTATTTTTTTTTTATTTTAACTAAAAGTTAACATATTTATCAAACAATTACAATTTCTGCTATAAATTACAATTTATGAAGTATTAGTTTTGCCAAACACCACTATTATCATATTCATATTATTTTTGTGAGCATATATATAGGTAGAAATTATGATGCATTTTCAGTAAATTATGTTAGAAGGGTGACAATGTGACTCATGGTTTTTGAATTTATTTATGTTATTTATGTTTTTGTCTTGTTTTTTGAACTTGTGTTAATAATCACTCAACTTTGAGAAGCATTTGTGTCTTCTCTGAGGTTTGTGTCCTCTTCGTAGAGGTTTGTGTTCTACTTTGGTGGAGACTTTTTTTTTTTTTTTTTCTGTGTGGATAGAGATTTTTTGTTTCTTTTGAAATCTTATCATTTGGTTGCTCTCTTTCTCTTTAATGGTATTTGATGTTGTGATTACTTGTCATGCCAAAAATTTCTATTCATAAATTAAACTACGAAACATGGTAAAATAGACATTAACTTAACGCAATTTTATCTATTTATGATTTTAAAGTATCAAATGCCAACTGTTGTATTTTTTTTAAAAAAAGAATTAATCAACATGATTTAACTTTTATAGTTCTTAACCAAAATGTAAATTTCCAATGAAAATCATCAAAAAATTAAATAATATTAAAATATTCAAAAAAAGGTGCACTTATGAGAAACCAAGTAGGTTCTCCATAGTTTAGTGCCTATTTGTGATAACTTTTAAATTTGGCTTTTAAGAAATTTAATTTTTTTTTTTAGAAAAAAGAGGAATAAAAAAAAGTGAGAGTACTTGGAATAATTTTTTGTAGTAGTTTTTACTTTGTATTGAAATGTCTAAAATGCCTTTACTTTTAACTTTTATGTTATAATATTTGGGATATTTGCACGATTTTTTTTGTTTTGTGAGTAGAGTTGACTTTTTTTTGTAAGGATATTATAATAATTTTATTTAAAAAAATTGAAATGTTTGGGATATATATTGAATTTTTTTATTGGATTAAAAAATTTAAAAAAATTAATTAACTTTTTTTAAAAATCAAACAATGCTGCTTAAAAATTGACTTTTTTATAGAAAAAAGTCAGCTTAAAAGGTAGCCTAAACAGGCCCTTAATTGAGTGATTTTTCAGCAATTCCACAGAACCCATAATTTTAGTCAAATTGTCTTAGTTTAAATAAGAGATGGTTCAATTAGTGGCCATCACTTTCTCGCCGGCAATTACCGTCGCCAAAAAGTAAAGAGGGTCCCTGCTGTGGTACTCACAGCAGAGGATGCTATGAGCTAAAAATCATTTTCCTTGAGATTCTAAAGTTTAATCGGAATCGTTTATTATGTTGAACTCATTAAGTAGGTAATTTCTGTAAAAAAATTTGGCAAATCGGAAATTATTATGTATCTGATCAGCGTATGCTGATTTTGAAAAATTAATTAATCTATAATATTTTGAGAATAAACTATCAAATAAATGTATCCGAATCATATAGCTAACAATGTTTGATTGATCTTATTTTTTTTAAAAGAATTACATATTCTATAACTCAACATAATGAACGATGCGAATTAAATTTTAAGATCTCAAATAAAATAATTTATAGTTCACAGCACCTTGAACTACTCAGCTTGCGCCAAGAATGGCATAGTTGCAAATGTTCTTAACGATCTAACCCATTTATTATTTAATTTAAAATAAACACGAACTTATTCGGCCCACTTCTTTAGTAGTCCACATCAAATATGGCATCAAATATAGCCTTTGGGTTCTGTGCTGTTAATTGATTAGCCAGTAATACTATGAATTCAAAAAAAATATTTAAAAAATTATTTAAAATTTAAAATGAACAGTTAAAATTTATTTAGAATGTGTTCTACATCATATTAAATATGAATTTATACTCTATAAATTACTTTTGAAATAAAATTTTAAATATTTTTTCTGAGTACATAGACTTTTCTTTGACCAAATTATCCCCATATTTGAAATGATGACCAAAAGTTGAGGACTGAAAAAGAATTTTCATTTTTAAATATGGATTTGTCAATTTATGTGTAATTTCAAATTTCTGTCTTGTTAATTAAGACAAATTAGTGCAGGAAATTATCTTAATATTGAGCAAACTTAATATTATCTTTCCAAATAATCCCAGGAAAAACAATCTAAAAACTACCAAGTCAGCCCATGTCAATCTTTTAGGAAGCAATTCAAAAAACAAACAGGGCATTGTAGGGAGTGTTTGGCAAAGTTATTGTTGATAGTTTTTAGATTTTTGCTACTAATTTTAATTATAAATTATAAATTTTTTAAATATTTATAATTTTTACTATAATTTATAACTATTTCTTTTTTTATTTTAATTAAAAGCCACAAGTTTTACTAAGTACTCATAACTTTTGATACAAACTATAATCTATAAGTTACTAATTTCAATAATACAAAACACCAACTAACTTTGAATTTAATACTTTTAAAGTTAACAAAATAAATTTGAATTTAATACTTTTAAAGTTATCAAAATAAATTTGAATTTAATACTTTCAAACCAAAAAAGATTTTCTAAAATTATTAAAATAAAAAAACAATTTTGCAACTTACCCTTTCCAATATGCCAAGTTGTTCCTCTGGTGTTTTATCCCCCCACTCTGCCATCACTTTGGCCTTGGCGGGTAAGCCGATTTTGATCCAGTCATGTATGAAATCGCTGCACATCGGAATCGGGCATACCCGAAAAAATTTAGCCTGTGTTTGGTTTAAAAAACTAAATGGCTTTTTTGGAGTTTTTTCTGATTTTTTATATTTTGATGTAAATTTTCTACTTTTTTTTATTTCTGGTGACTAGAGAAATTTAGAAGGCATATCCATTTGAGCCAAAGTTAAAAATAATTTACTAAAACAAAAAAACCAAAAAGTCTATTAAGTTGGTTTTTTTTGTCTCATCTGAGCTTTTTATATTTTTTGTCTAATTTTTTTACTTTTTTAATTCATTATGACAAGAATAGAAAATACACTCATTTAGGTTTAAAAAAAATCACTAAAAAAAAAATAAATTGTATAAAAAAAATTAAACCAAACACACGATAGTAAATTAGAGAAAAATAGAAGTTGTTCTGTTTAGACCACAACATGTGCCCATGTTTGTCTGATATGTCTTAAAAAAATTAGCTTTTTAAAAAGCTTAATTTTTTAAGAAGAGAGAGAGAAAGTTAAATTATTTGAAATATTTTATTTAGGGTATATTTTTTCTTTCTATTAAAATTTTAATATAATGTTATTTTTTATTTTAAATTGTAGTGTTTAAAAAACTGACACAACTATTTTGTTTATAGAAGTATATATATGATTTTTAAATGATAGTATTATAATAATTTTACCAAAATTGGTGTGTTTAGAATGTACGTTGACTTTTTTTTCTTAAAACAAGTGAAAAATTAAGAAAAAAATAGAGATGCCAAACGCTTTAACTTTAAAACTAATTTTTTTGTATAAAAAAAAATCAACTTTTAAAAAATGTGAAACAAGAACAGAGAAGCCTTACTACGAAGTTGCGGCATCGTCGGGAAGATTCATAAGTTCCGCAATCCCACCGCATCGACTGTGTCCAATCACCAAAATGATCCCCACCTATGATTTTTTTTATTTTTTATTTTTTCATTCACCATTGCAATAACAAATGAGCATTTCTTCATAATAAAAAGAACGGAGATAATATTCTTTGGATTAGTAATTTGAGCTATTTGTTTTGTAAAATTAATCGATCACATTTGAAAACAACATAATGTAACGTTTGGTGTTTATATTCTCTTATAAACATACTATTTATTTTAAAATATCATATATTAGATGTCACATTATGTAGTAACCTATTAAAATTTTAAGCACAAATCTTCAAAATATGATCTGGTTGGGTAGCGAAAAAAAGAACGTAAGTTTTGAACCATAAAAAGCAAATAAATATAAAACAAGAATATCTAAAAAGAATACAAGATATACGTGGTTCGTCTAATTGTCTATCTCCATAAAAGAATAACCAATCAATCCATTATATGACAATATGAATTACAAAGATCACTCTCTACCTCACAATGTATCTCTACCTCTACAGATACATTGTGAGGTTGAGAATGATCTTTGTAATCCATATTGTCGTATAGTGGATCGATTGATTCTTTTCTCGTGAAGGTAACTAATTAGGCAAACAATATATTTTTTTTATGTTTTTAGTTGCTCTAATTCTTTTATTTTGCTATTGTGGATTGAAATTCTGTTTAGTTGCCCAAATTAGTTCATCTTATTTTTTTTAAAAAAAATTTAACTAAAAATCCCAATATAACCAAATATAATCAATAAAATATAATAATTATACCATTACTGTTATAAAAACTTGAAAGGTCTACGAATGGCAGATGCTACCTGAAGAGCGGAGACAGCATATTCAATGACTGCACCAACTCCAGAGTACCTAAGCTGCGTTGCAGAGCCATGTACAAACACATACATCACCATGAGACATTCAAAAGTAGATTAATGGTTCGTTTGGCAAGTTGTTTGAAATCTAACTTTTTTTACCCGTTTGGCTTAAGAATAAAAAAGGTTAAAAAGTTGGCATGACTGAAAAAGAAAAAAACAAAAAAGCTATTTTTAAAAAATTTCAATCATGATGAAAAGATAGCTAGAATCACCCTTTTAAAACGATTTTTAGCACCGTCAAACAAGACTTCTGCGAATATCAATAAATTAAAGTTACTTAATGCTGGTACAAAAATTCTTGATGGCGAATTTATTGCCACGCTTGATAAAAAAAAGTTTCGGATTATTGATGTAAAAAGTTTGGATGAGGAACTTCGTTTAATGAATGACTTAATGAAAATAACTTCGAGTTATATTACAAAGTCGTTTTTCTAAGGCTAGTATTTGTTAAGTTATAACAAATTTGCTTTCAAGATATAATGAAACTCGATCTCAAAGATCTATCTGTTTGCATTTGCACAAACAAAAACAAATCAGAATACCATAAAATACCGAATCAATTGAACCAAGAATCTAATATTCTATTTACGCAAAACAACAAATTATCAGATAATAAAAAAGTTACAAAAATATAAGAGGGAGAGAAGAGATATCACACTTTCAATCTAAAGTTAATGGAATGACCAAAATGGTTAGATCCTAACTAGGCCAATTAATAGAACTTTGGAGAGCTTATTCCGGTGTAGATTATGCCTTACACAAATAGATGCAATAATTCGCTTAAATAGTTAACACCTCTTCATTTAAATGTCCAATTTTATTTAAATTAAAAGGTTACATCCCTCAATTTCCCAAAAAAGACACACCTTTTAACTTAAATCCTATAGCCGCACCTATTAGCTTAAAATAAATAGTCACAAATCTTCATATTGAATTTTTTCTAAAAATAAAAATTAAAGTTTTCTTATAGAATAACAAATATTTTGAAAAATCCAGAAATGTAAAACCGTTTATTTGGAAAATGTTCAACACTTGAGGCCTGTTTGGGCTAGTAAAAATGCTATCAAAAAATAATTTTTTAAGCTATACCATTTGGCTTTTCTAAAAAGCCAACTAGCATTTTCTATTTTTTTTTCAAAAAAAAATTAAAATATCCAAACACACTATCAGGCGTAACAAATCTCGCGTTTGTAGTATTATTACTATCAGGCTTCATATTTTTTCGCCTTAATAGTAGAAAATAATTCTACAATTTTTATTCTATTTTTTTATCTCAACTCTTATTCCACTTTTTTATTTTATCTTAGTTAAATATGAACTGAGTTTCTCACTGTACACATAATTCATTCCATAATTCTCTATTATTAATAAAATATGTAGTATCCATTGTTATTGCATAAAACAAAAAACAATCAACAAAAAAAGAACAATTACACAGAGAAGATACGATTTATATAGTTTACCTAAAAATAAGATTGTGTCCATAGAGTTATAGTTGTTTCACTATATAATAAGAGGTGGTACAAAATTTCAAGTTATAAATCCTAATTGAAGCAATAGATATAAAGACCGACAACCGAATCTAAAATCACAAAATAGGTCAAAAAACATTTCTGGAGGACAATCAGTGGCGACTCCAGGAGTTTTTATTAATGGGGTCATTTAAAAATTTTAATTTTATTTATTTTATAAAATAATAATTTTTGCAATAATTAGTAATTAATTATATATTACCAGCATACTATAAATTAAATTATACGTATCAATTAATAAGTGGAATACACTTTTGAAATAATCATGTTATTATTTTGACAAAAAATATAAATATGTGAATTTTTACAATTGCATTTCATGAGAATTTATGTTTTAAAATTAGTATATAATAGTTTAGTTGTCAATAGTATTAAAAATACCATTTTTAATATGTACGACCAAACAATTATTGAATCAAAGTACACAAATAACTCGGTATTCAACTCTACAAAACAGTTGTTAAACTCTCAAAAATTACATATTTATAATTTAAAAAATAACTTAATACAATGTTTTATATTATTATAGGGTCAATTATATTATTTTAACGAGATTAATTATACACTAGCTAAACAAATACTGTAGTAATAATTTTTTTTGTAAAATCCATAGGGTCAATTGACCCACAATCCTCCATGTAGCGTCACCCCGGAGGGCAATGTCCCCAAACCCCCTTGCAGCCCTCACCTCTACTTCATGGACTAAATCTCAAAAAAAATAAATTATAATTTGTGATGTCTATGAAACAAGTTGGATCATGGTCAGATTCTCAAAATTATAACTAAAAGGTCCAAACTCCATACGCCGGACACCCACAGTATTACTTATCCCTCCTACCACATTCAATTCCATCCTTAATACTAAATGTGTCATTAACATTCAAGTTTTTTAGACATTTTAAAATAGGAGCTTGAATCAAAATTAATTTGGTAAACAGCCTAATTTTCTGTTGTTTTAGCCTTTTGGGTAAAAAGCTAAAAAACAGGTGATTGCGAAACCTAAGTGGATCCCAAGGATCATGGTGGCTAAATAAAAACACAAATTGATAAGGACTGTTTGGATACCTGATTAAATCCGGGGACCAAGTTGGCAATGTTTCGGGTCATGAAGGCTTCGCCGGGTCGGAAGTTTAGGACCCGGGAAGGACAAACCCGGGAGTCCGAGCACGCGAACACCAGAAACTGCAAAAAATTACAAATCCAGTAATGATACGGTGATTATATTTAGATTTAGATCTTTTTTATTATTTAAATAAATTAACACTTCTCTTTTAATGGTATGATTTGTTCATATTATAAACTATATCGAGAATATTATACGTCTAAAAGATTAAAGTAATGATACACCGTAATTACAATATCGGAAGACATTTATCCTAAAATACATATGGCAAATATGATTGTGAAAATACTTTACATATTTTTTAGAATTTATGTGAGCCAATTATTTTTTTATTTATTTTCAATTAATTTAATTTTTCTTGCAAATGATATTCTCAATAAGTTTAATAATATAAACAACAATTCATATTATTAAAATAGGCTAACCGTGAAAACTAAAAATAAAAATAGAGAGACCTTCATTTTTTTTAGTAAATGGAGAAGATTTGGATTCATTATATTTTGTGATTACATTTAGCTATGACATGATGTGATATTTTATATATAATATTTATGTTATTTTATAAATTTACTATTTGTTCACAAAAATGCATTATATACCCGTGACGTGTACAAGAGCTCAAAAAAAAAAAAAAAGAAGGAAAGAAATGAAAAGAAAGAACATGATTCTATTTTGAGCAGCAATTTGCATACTTGGGGGCTCTGGCCTTCTGCAAGTTCCTGGAAGTACTCTGGATACTTGCTGCAAAACAAAGCCAAATTCCAAAAATATAAAATATAAAATATAAAATATAACAACATTAATACTAGAGCGTAAATGTATATGTACAAAT